>MU158704.1:226787-307280 GCA_015888305.1 Antheraea pernyi
CATTCCTGTCAAAGTAGTCGACCGGTATGGTGTGCATATCTCCACGTGTGCATGATATGCGAATAGTGCTGGTATTATAATCAGGGTCCATTTCCGAGTGACAGACGCACTCATCCGCACAGGTGATAGCTGCAGCATCGCCGTTCTTAACGAGATGTATGATGAGCATCCATGCGACAAGCATCGTGACGCATTTTCGATATCTGAAACAAAATAATAACACTTTGTAAATAAATCATAATTTTTAAGAAACCCGTTATCAAATAAACAGTAGCGACAATCGAAACGAAGGACGTATTATTTTACGAGTAGATTTTTCGGTAAAATCCTGTAAACTAGGTACGAGATTAGTCTCGTGAAATATGCGGTTCGCTTTGTCCGCGGAATCCAAAACCCCCTGAAAAATAACACGTAGATAACAAAGGCATTTTGACGCGAGGAAGCGTCGTTCATTTTAAGGATTACGTAAATATATTTGTGACATAGAGATTAAGTAATTTTTTATTAAATATACTTTGATATTTTTAATATATTTGGGGCATATTCCATTATCCATATTTTGATTTTGCTTCAATACATAAATACGAGTATTGAGGTACATTTTCCAACAATGTAAGTGAAGTTATTTGGTCACAAATACTAAAATTGTCAGTAGTAAGTTGTAATAATAACGTTTTATGTGTTTACTAATATCTGAACATAGTTCGATAACATAATAACTTAGGGAATTATTACGTAGAATGTCTGTTAGTGACATAATCTATTTCGATCGCGTCGTACCTTCTGTCGCGGCTGCCTTAAGTTTTGAGTACGGAATATTGTCTCTTACTTGTTTACCTACCACTACTAAAGTTTAAGCATTTCTGTTTTACCTTGTCATTGTTCTCGTGATTTCTTTTATTTATATGTAAAAAAATAGACAGAACTTGATCCTTGATGTTAATTCTAAAATGGTCATCATCAGATTCAAAGTTATTACACGGATTTAATAAATAAATATACGTTTGTAAGATTTACTACACCTGTGTACTGCGTAAAAGGTTCATTGTCGAGTAAACGATTATTGATAGTTTTTAACATTAAATGATCTACAAAAAAGCTCACAGAAGTAATTGTTTCCACTCAAACCGATCTTTTTGTAAAATCATAGGAAAAAACATTACATTAATAAAAAACAAAGGTTTAAATATAGAAAGTGGGATGGGTGGGTTAAAAACTTGTTGTCAACGTTTTGTTAATAATCAAGGCGGGATAACGTCTGCCGGGCCCGCTAGAATATTTGATAAAAAATAATAGCTAAGGCTCGTCAATAGATATTAAACAAGGAAGAAATAAAGAAAAAGGTTGAAGGTGGTAGAGCCACGCTGTTGCTATTACTAGTTTCAGCATGAATGGGTCGGCTCGCCCGGGGTAGTATACCCGACCCACAGAACACCGACGTGCAGTAACAGTGCTTGCATTGTTGCGTTTCGTTCGGTCAGTGAGAGCGCCGGAGGCCCACCTCCTTTCCCCCTTTCTCCTTTCCCTGCCCTCCCCCATACACAGGCTGGCAACGCACTTGCGACTCCCCTGGTGTTACTGGTGTCTATGGACGATGGTGATCACTTAACATCAGGTGACCCACATGTTCATTTGCGTCCTATTGAGATAAAAATAAAAATCTCGGTCGACAAACAGAGGAGGAAGAGTTACCTACTTAACTGTTTTGGCTCTGTTATTATGTAGGAACACTAGAGCTTACTCATCTATCGGCAATCACCATTAATTGCCAATTGTACCGTATATTATATAGACCATTTATTTTGTATTGGCAAGCTTCGACGTACTATTATAATAAGCGCTAATATTAAGCAAACAGGTCGCGAGTTCTCAATCCCTGCACGTCATTAATTATTATGATGAGTATAATTGGTAATTCTATAACACGATAATATATATATATATATAAATATATATATATATATATATCATTACATAGTATAAGATAAAGTCCCCTACCGCGTCTGTCTGTCTGTCTGTTCGCGATAAACTCAAAAACTACTGAACGGATTTTCATGCGGTTTGCACCATTGAATAAAGTGATTCATGTGGAACGTTTTGGTATATAATTTCTCAAGGATTTATTTTTAATCAGGGCGGGACAACGTCTGCCGGGTCCGCTAGTATATATATATATATTGTGTGTAGTGTGTACTCACTACTCATATTAATTGTTTAGTTAGTTTTCTCTATAATATCCATAAAACAAGCTATGCTTACTTTGCAATTTAATGGCATACAAAACCGGAAATTATCTCGATCATTATGTTAAAAAGATTAAAACCTTGAAATTAGTTGCGGTAAACTTTTTTTACACAAACCATATTATTCGAGTTTATAGGACACTAGATCCTGCCCGCGACTTTATCCGCGTGGCTTAGTTACTTTGGGGTAAGTAACACGCAGCAGAAGCTCTCAAAAGAAAAAAGTCCCCGATTTTGAAACATTCTTCGTTTCGCTCTGCTCCTATTGGTCTTAGCGTGATGATATACATGGTCTTCGTCGATAAATGAGCTCTCTAACACTGAAATATTTTTTCAAATCTGAAAAGTAGTTCCTAAGATTACCGCCTAAAACCTCACAAACTTTTACCTCTTTATAATATTAGTATAGCTTTCCGATTATTTATTTATCATTGGTCGTCAACATGACAATACATTTGTAAATATACTAATAATAACAATTTTGCAATTAAATTTAAAGTTATAGACATCTACGGCATTCTGCAACAATAAATTAAACTTCAATAAAACTAAAGATTTAACTACTTTAGAGATTTAACATACATAATGTGAAAACAACAAACTATAACGGAAAGAGATAGAAGCTACTAAAACGAATTAACAATCGAAAACTCTATTTTTTTATGAATAGATTGATATATCTCTACTGTTGTTTTGAATTTATTTCGTTTATTTAAGACAATGTCGCATGGTTTATGTAATGTATTCGGTTCGTGAGTTCACGTGCATAAATTATAAATTGTATACTGTTATCATCCACCGCCGGTGCCGCTGCATCACATTCAAGAAACGAGACTACTACACGACCAGAACATTTATATTAGCGCCACCATATTATAAATATACATTGACACTAGCGCCATCATATTACAGATACACATTGATACTAGCGCCACCATATTAAGAGACACATTGAAACTAGCGCCAACATAATAAAGATACATAAATAAGAATAATTATTATTATATAGATTTTAATAAGACTTAAATAAGAATATCATTATATAGAATTGAATCATTAGTTTGATCATTATGAATAATAAATAATATATTCTTTGACTTCATAGTTCGGCCATGAAAGGCTAGATGTCGCTGATCTACATGTCAAAACAGATTAGTAAACACATTTGAGATACATAAATAAGGATAATTATATAAAATTGTTGTATAGCTTAAATACCATTAATTTGTTCATACTTTATTATTTTTGTGTTACTTTAATTATTTTGCGGAATTATGTATAAATAGTAAAAGCTTTGACTTATATAGATGGGCCTTTAAAAGGCAAGATGTTAGTGATATCTACGCACTTATTATCTAACAAGTATTGTAAGGCGAAGCTCTGGCCAAATAAATAGTGACGGTATCTACGATGTGTTTATTGCCATTCCTGACTGCATCGACAATATACGTGATTAGTGTAATAATACTAAACAAAACATAGCCTTATGAGTAGTATACCTTATATAGTTGCCTCTTACTCATAAAATATAAACGTAACTTGTTATTATATAGTATATGTTTAAGATAAGTATGTATAATAAGTTTATATATAAGATAATTATTATCGAATTTAAGTCATTAAACCAATTTACTAAAGAACGCGCATTTAAACGGCGAATTAAACATATTTGATGACTCAAATAAGCGTTTGTTAACAGATGAATACAGATCTGGTGTTTAAAATAGGAATAGACATGGTAAATAATGTTATTGTTTGATTCGAAAATTCAAAAGGCCGCAACAGCTTACCTTTACCGTACCGTAAAGCTGCGGAATAATCTCCCGACCAATGTGTTCTCGCTTTCCTATAACATGGGGTCCTTCAAGCGTAACGTGAAAAGACACTTACGCAGGTCGGGTATGACAGCGGTAACCGGCGATGGATGGTTTGTCTCTCGGTGGTCACCGTTGTTTTTAAATTGTGCTAACTGTGCTTACCGTCAGGTATGGTGCAGTCACTAAATACCCTCTCAGCCTAAAAACTTAGCTTAATTCAAATTGTTCTCCCTTGATTAAATTTCCATCAAATCACTTCATCGATCAGCGTTAATATTTTTTACATTACTCAATAACTTACTTTATAAAGACACTGTAAAAATATATTCTACAGATACCTCATAACAGCGTAACAAGAATCAAATAAAATAATTTCGATCGATCGAATTAATCGATTTTAATATATTATCAGCCATATTTATCTATACATATAATAAAAATTAAACGTCTGTATGTAATGTTAAAAGAACAGCTTTTTAGTGAATGCACATGAAAGTATATATGTTGGTTATAACAAAAAACCAAATCTTAAATTTTTTTGTTTGTCTGCCTGTCAGTTTGTTCCGGGTAATCACCGAGACGGTTGGACCGATTTTGACAGGAATATCACTTGCAGATAGCTGAAGTTATAAGACAAACTTCAGCTATTTTAATTTTCGACTAGTTGTTACCTTTGATTTCCTTCGAGTGGTATTTAGTAAATAAATTGTTCAGCGTACGTACGTACGTAGCTATTGGATTCTGTACTTCTTTAGTTTATTATATTTGCATTTTGCAATGTAAATACATGGTACAACAACACAATGTAAATACAAACACATTTTGTAGATGGTAGAGCCACGCTGAAGCTATTACTGAATTCAGCATGAATGGGTCGGCTCGTCCGGGGTAGTACCACCCTCTCACAGAAACACCGACGTGAAGTAACAGTGCTTGCATTGTTGCGTTTCGTTCGGTCAGTGAGAACGCCGGAGTCCCACCGTCCCTAACCTCCCCTCCTTTTTTTTTTTTTTGGGTGGGGAATATCCTTCATAGGATACGCCTCCAGCTGTCGGGGGACAAGGGGCAACAGCTGGAGGGTGATGCCGCGACTCGTACCGGCTAAAAACCCCACCGGCCACACGGCGCGAAATTTGGATTGCGCGAGCATTCTCCGCGCCCTGGTCACGCGCTCCGGTCGCCCGCAGATGGTCAGCGGGTCGACCTACGTCTCGAGGGTGTCAAGCACCCTCGTGCTTCCTCCTGAAGCAGCGGCCGTTTGAAACATTCTTCATTGGTGCTCCGCTCCTATTGGTCTTAGCGTGATGATATACTAACACTGAAATAATTTTTGAGGTTCCTGTTAGCAATTCCTGATATAAGCGCGTTGATATTAGATATTAGATTAATTTAATTTATTTTATTTAAATTTGTCATATATTCACAAACATCACACATTACTTCTAAAAAAAACTGAGACATAAAAAATAATATTAGCCATTAAAAATTGCTCGCCGTAAATAAAATGCAAATTAATTTTCTCTCAGCTAACGCTATTATGATTTATGGTAAATTTTGTTTCCATATATAAAAACGCAGCTTTGTGGTTTTCAAAAGAATGGATGCTTTTGTTACAGGTAGATTTTCCGCCGTTTCTCCAGTTTAGACGGAAATATGACATCGTACTGTATACAAAAACTGAATGTAAATCCCTACTTTGAATAATTTGACTCCAGATTTAAACGGAACATTTAATAAATTAAAATAACGTCGAATGTATTTTTGGGTGTCATGCGTAAACCCGCCTCAAGTATTTGGTACCGTGGAAATAATATTACAATAACACAAACATTTAAGCATAAAATGAAAGTTTCAACGCGTTTACCGCTTTTTACGCTTTTTATATAAATATATTTAATAACTAGCGGGCCCGGCAGACATTGTCCCGCCCTGATTATGAAAAAAACCTTGACAAATTATATACTGAAACGTTCCTCATCAATCAATCTATCCACCGGTGAAAACCGCATGAAAATCCGTTCGGTACTTTTTGAGGTTATCGCGAACAGACAGACAGACGCGGTAGGGGACTTTGTTTTATACTATGTAATGATAATTATATATTGTATATATTAACTAGCTTCTGCCCGCGACTTTGTCCGCATGGAATAGTTACTTTGGGCTAACGCTTACACGTAGTGGAAGCTCTCAAAAGGAAAAAATCCCGATTTTTAAACTTTCTACATTATTGCTCCGCTCCTGTTGGTCTTAGCGTGATGATATATAGCCTATAACCTTCCTCGATAAATGAGTTATCTAGCACTGAAAGAATTTTTCAAATCAGACCAGTAGTTCCTGAGATTAGCGCGTTCAACTTAACTCTCGTACTTAACTCGAGCCCTCATTCAAATTACAATAACCTTTGATAGAGTGGACCGATTCTAATAAAACAAAGACTCAGTTACTCTCGAAGATATGCTTTATGCATATATTTTCTTGGTGATGTTTTGTTGTGAACCCAGTACTTTAACAGTGATGCGTGTTCATACCGACAGACAGACATCACTAAAAATGATTGATATGTATTTTTAATTCCTAGACTTATATATTACTTATTCCTAGACACCTGCAACAATTTTTTTTACGAAAATCTAAAAGGTACAGACACGTTACATTTACTTTCTTATTACATCTATTATATTATTATATGTATTAATAGATATATGTATAATGTATATTTATAGATGTATAGAAGAAGATGGAAGATATAGATCACATGATAGAAGTCTGCCGTTGCCAAACTCCTGGATATTATTCGATATTTTTTTTTTATTTTACTTTCCTAAAAACTTACTCCACATCTTAAAAGAAAATTATCATAATAGATTTATTCAATTTAAAGTTATAAACGTTTTAGAAAATACGATTTTATATGCACTACGTGGTCAGCGATTTATGTTTTCTTATCGTGGAGAGAAGGGGCAAGCAGTGTGACGCTTACCTTTTATTTTCTTTTATACATAAAATATATAGTTAAGATAATAAACAAGGCAGACAAAGCCGCGGGTATCGAGTAGTAAAAATATATGTATGACATTGTAAAAATATGTTGCAATGTTTACCTTAAATACATTTTTTTATTAGTTCAATGGTTTGCAATGTTGTGCGAAGAAGTCGGTCATACGTGGCATATATACGTATATGAAATTAATAAACTTCAATAAGGGTCACTGATTACCATACATTTTGGGATACCTATGCATTTTTTATGGATATATAAAAAGTATTTGAGACCTCATACCTAATATAGTCAAAATCATTAAGCCGTTTAAACGAAGATATATTGTATTGTATTCACTCGAAGAATATTACTCTTCCTTGGTGCAGTCTATATAGTATCTAGAGATATATATTAAAGTTTTATTAACCCGATTAATATATTAAATATATGGTACATCAATCGACTCTAAATCTACATGTATATTGTTCATGCCGCTAAGCGTCCATGTAAAGGACAGAATAACAAAAACAGATCATAAATCATATTAATAAAATTGTTATTTCATTGAAAATCAATGAACCGTCGGATCATGGAAGATTACTGATAAACCATCCAGGGACGATCAAATTTCCATACGTTTAACTCGCGTCATATATCAAATGATCTATGAATATTTCACCAAAAGTGATATTGATACCATTATTTGAAATTTTGGAATCTAGCTAAAAGTTATTTTAAATATATTAGATTTATGTGTATAAATACTAGACACATCATCATGCTTAAATTATTTTTAAAACGCTTTAATTTCCATTGACTATAATTACAAAGCAAATACCAGTAGATACTCACATAAAGTACATTTTAAATCCATTTGATTTATTTATAAGAACTGAAACATATCCTTATCAATCTAATTCCCATTTACACATGTCCTTTTGTCGCTCCTTGCACTTGCTTTGATATTCAAGTCAAAACTATGATTGGTCTTTTTTTGATCTGTGTACCCCGTTGGACTGACAGCTTCGTTGGAGTTATTTTGGGCGAAAAAACCTCATAAGCTAAGTTAGTCAAACATTTTGTAGGACACACCTCAATGTATACCTTACAAACTCAATCGTGTATTTCTAATATGACAATTTCGCTAAACCAAGTTTGAAAATAACGGAACAAAACAAAACTCTTCTTCTATGATATGTGTACCTACTGCGTGTTTGAACACGTACGTGGGGTGATCTGTATTATAGGTGTTGAGTGAACTACGGAGTGTCACTTTATCGCGCTAACAGCGTGCTCGAAGGTCTCAGGCTCCAGGGGATCGAATGTAGCTTGGACCGTTGCCGAGGGGAGTCGCAGCGAGTATGCGGGAGTGAAATTCACCGCCAGACCACGACGGTGTAATCTGTGGTCACGCGAGTGTAAGAGTGCATACGCTCTATTTGAAGAGTCGAAGGGGTACTGATCGTTCGCTGCCGATATTTCATTGGGAACATCGGTAAAGATGTTACGCGATCGTCTTTGATTGTCGAGTTTTGTAATGTGATTCGCGGCAGATACTGCAAAGGTATTGGATGATTCGTGGCTTTTTCAAAATCGTTGGTCTTGAGGGACTTTTTTACACACAGACTGAAGGAAAATTCAAGTCCTTAGGGAGATCGATCTTCCGGGCGCACCACGGAGCACCGACCGCCTTTCGTAGATCTTATCTTATCTTGTAAGATCTGCATCTTACGAGAACGGGATCCCGAGGGATGTAAGAAAAGACGGGGCAACTATATGTGAGAATGGGACGGACACACGTCTTGTACTGTTATTGCTCGCACCGTGGCGTGCTGAGGCATGTTATTTTGCATGTTACGCACATTGATGTACGATCACATTGCTTTATCTGTTACTTCGGCTTTATTCATGATGTCTGTAATAAGTTTTAAACTCATCCAGATGTTTCTTCACTGTTCAAAAACAGTGAGTCTTAGATTCGTCACCGATTAAAAATAAATTGCTCAATATAAGTTCTGGACTTTAGTTAAGAGAAAACAAAAAGCTTCCCTTTTTATATCTCAAGTTTAGCAAAAACTAGCAATAATAAAATAAGGCCATGCACTGCATAGGAGTGGGGTATAGTAAAATTAATAACACAAAAACTTCTCCACAAAAATACTTAGGTGTTTATTTATTTATTTAAACTTTATTGTACACAAATTATATACATTAATTTCAAAAACATTTCAGGTATTGTTATTGGTATAATGGGCGGCCTTATTACTATTAGCAATTTCTTCCAGGCAACCTTTGGATGGACTTATTCAATGGAGTAAAGTCATGGTGTTCAATGGGTGTTCTGGGTGTACAAGAAAACAACAAATAGTTAATACCACCTAAGTTAGTGGCACGTAACTGTAACATGCTTATAAAATATATAAATAATAATAATAATATGACAACTTCGCTAAACTACGTTTGAAAATAACGGAACAAAACAAAACCCTTCTTCTATGATATGTGGACCGCTGCCGAGGGTCCAAGACATGGATATATCTAAACAAAAACAAGATAATATTTATTGAGGAATATTATCTTGTTATTATATATATTATATGCCCCAGAAAAAAAGTTTTTTTTTTGTCTCGTATCAAAATATGTAAATTTATAATGTTTTAAGAATCCCCTCCAAACGGCAGGTCAAAAAAAATTTTTCAACGGTCGCTCCAAATTAAAATAAAAACCAGAATCGTCAAACAATGGATTTTTGTTTTTATTATTTTTCTCAGTATTTCATTTTTTTCTACATGAAAAATGATAACGATCCTGAAAATCTCAAGTCGAAATTTTAATATTATATATATATATATATATGTGTGTATGTGTATATACATTAGGGTGGCCCAAAAAAAACTTATATATATGTGTGTATGTGTATATACATTAGGGTGGCCCAAAAAAAACTTTTTTTTTTCGAGTCTTGTATCAAAATATGTAATATTATAATGTTTTAAGAGTCTCTCCAATTTTTTTTAAATTTCCATAACCGTCAAAAATCGTTTTTTTTATTATTTTTCTCATTATTTCATTTAATTGGTATATATGTACACATAAGCGAATTTTAAATAGATAAATAGTGTTTTTTGACCGAGTTTCTAAAAATGCCCATCGACTGCGCCCATCTTATAGAAGCCGGTAGATCATTCCATAGTCGGAGAGCCAGAATTGTGAAGACTAAACTAGTGTTCTAACTCTCATGACGAACAGTCAAACCTTTATTACATAAATTAATTTTGATAATTTATATTCGTATGAACACACATACATAGATAATACACGCATAGATTCACATTTGCTCAGTACTTTTATATCAAACAACGTAATCACTACCGTATTCAAAAGTACCTTTACTTTTATATCTCCTCGTTGACAGAAAATTGCTTGCAATGTGGTCCATATGTGGACGATAATAACTGTACGATGGTTTACAACTGCAATAGTCGCCAACGTCCATTCTGTTATTTGTTGTAAGTTACATTGCCCTTGAACAAAGAAATCAGTAGAATATACGCTAACTATAAATATTTTATGACTTAAAATAAAAAATATTTCAGTAATCCTTATTTAAAAAGCAAATTTTAACATAAAATTAGGTATTTATTATCAGCTAAAAACAGTTTTATCAACTTAGATTTCTCTACAGGCAACTTTGGAGGGAACGATATAAAATTACTAAAAGCTAGCACCTGAAGTAATAATTTTGTGCGCTAGAAGCAGAAAGACGTAAGTGAGAATGATTTATTTGCAACTTACACTCTTAATGCTCTAACATGCACTATATAATTTCGATTTATTCTTGTTAATTAAAGCGTGATTCTTTATGCAATCCGTAATTCTTTTACACTCGTTATTTTACTTTAATTAATTCCTGAACGTCTTACTGATAATTTTAGCGGGCTTTAATTTTAGAATATTATACGAAATATAATATATAACAATTTGTGCATCAATATAGCAAAAAACAATCCCTTTTTAATTGGATTTATTTCTTCTTTATTAACATTTTTCGCTTACTCTGTCTGTCTCGCAGTTCATTATTCTTTTTTTGGTTATTCAGCACAAAGCAAAGCCGTAACATTTTCAATTAACGAGATGTTATACGATGCTTACTTTAAAGAAATAACTTCTAACTTGTATCGTTTCGGAGTTATACCAGTATATTATGACGATATAAGGATAGTATTGATAAAAGATTAACGGGCCATTAAACAATGATTGAGTTTCCGTCGACATCAGTGAGAAAATTAATGAAGCTTGAATATGCATAGAAGACAGCTATATCGGATATCACTCTTGCTTAATACCCCAAAAATGGTACACTATATAGGCCAGTAATAAAAACGCAGAGTCACCACTATTAAGCGATTTCGGATACATTGTTACAATTTTTATGTTTCTTAGTGTGTACATTTTTCGGTGAAGCTGTTAAGACCTCGTTTGGTCAATAGCGTAGTCAGTTCGAAAAAAAAAAAGTGTGTAAATAAATTATAACTTGTGCAATTATGGCTTGTTTCATATATTCTATGATCCATTAATAAATAAGAGATAAATTGTTATTATATATACAAATAAGTAAAAGTAAAGTGTTTGTTTGTAATGTCAAAATAACAGATTTTGAGGTGTAAGGGGTGTCGAACAACATCATAAGACTTGAGACACCCAAGCCAACCTCACCTGCACGTGGTGCACCCTGCTGAATAACAAACGAGGCAATGGCGACAGCGGGGTGGTAGGGTTTTACAGCCTGACTGGGTCGCAACCACCATGTATATGGAGAAAAAGCCCGTCATAGTGATTCGCTTCTGCGGGTCGCGTTTCAGGATCAGCCTGTGCATATCCAGCTTTTTGCAGGCCGGCATGACAGCGGCGACCGGCGATGGATAGTGTCTCACTCGGTGGTCGCAATTGTTTTTGGATTGTACTGTGCTTACCATCAAGCATAGTGCAAGCATTTGGGCGAGCTACAATAAAAAAAAATTGGTAAATAAATATGAAAGTATATACAGTACTTGTAACAACAAAACATTTTTTTTCGGATGTCTATTTGTTCCGTGTAATCTCCGAAATGGTTGGACCGATTTTGATAGTACTGACAGATAGATATAAAGAGCAGCTTAGGCTACTTTTTTTTTTTAATTACAGTTCTTTACGAATAAAATCCATACAAATATTATAAAGCTGGAGGTTTCGTTTGGTTGATCATTACACTAAAACCAATAGGAGAGGAGAACCAATGAAGAATATTTCAAAATCGTTTCTTTTTTTCCTTTTGAGAGGTTCCGCTCCGTGTTAGCGTTAGCCCAAAGTGACTATTCCACGCGGACGAAGTCGCGGGCAGAACCTAGTCCTTTATAAAAAAACAAACGCAGACAGAGTCGCGGACGGTTACGACTCTATATATAGTAATATGCATCAATTTATACCAAGAAAATAGCATAAAATAAAGTTGGTAGGTGGTAGAACCACGATGAAGCTATCACTGGTTTCAGCATGAATGGGTCGGCTCGCCCAGGGTAGTACCACCCTCTCACAGAAAACCGACGTGAAGTAACAGTGCTTGCTTAGTTGCGTTTCGTTCGGTCAGTAAGAATGCTGGAAGCCCACCTCCCCTCCTCTTCCCCTTCCCTTCTACCCTGGTGTTGCAAGTGTCTATGGACGGTGGTGATCACTTAACATCAGGTGGCCCACCTGTAAGTATGCCTCATATAATAGTGAAAAATGTCAGACCGATTTATTTTTATAAAAATAATATGTATATAGAATAACTTAGCTACAGCTTTAGTTTAGTGCAGCACTGTACTGTACTGGTATAAAAAAAAGTTGCTATAAATGTCTGTCTGTGTGTTCCTCTAATCTAAGATACAAATTTCGATACGATTTGGACTATAGTTTGTCAGTGAGAATCCCGTCGAAATCTGTCCAGCCATTTCTCAGATTATTCCGAACTTACAGACCGACGGACGACAACTTAAAAAAATCGTATTTTGTTATTAAGTATCATATATACTTCCATATCCATTTGGTATAGAGTTGTTATTTTACATTATAAACAGACACTGCAATTTTATTTATTCGTATACATATATACTATTTTAAAGCACATAACAACGATCTACAATTATTTGAAATATGATAGAAACAGGAATGAACTGAAAAACTTTAAAAAAAATTAACGACTCTTACTTAACTCTTCTTATTAAAATCTCCAAGTTAATACATTAATTACAATACGTCAGAATCACAATCACCTTTTATTTGCTAGAGTATACATATTTTGAAACAATAACGTTCATAACAAGTAACTTTAAAGAAAGTTAAATCACATTCTGCGTGTTGAATCATTTCCAAACTCAAAAATTAAATAGAAGTTCATCGAAGTAATTATCTTCAGTAATGGTAAGCGTATTGATATCAAAGTGGAATAGCAATTATTGAGCATCCGGAGTTTCTTAGATAACTTGATATATACTAAACAAGAAATATGCGAGTGACATGAAGTCACCGTTTCGCTATTTTAAATATGATATTGGGATTATGATATGCTAGTGAATTAAAATTCACAATATCCATACATCTATTATATATTAAGTATACCGAGCCTAAAAAAGATTCCTCGGGTGTCCTGTACATCATTATCACAACAGCCTATAAAAGCCCCACTGCAGGACCATATACTTCTTCCAGAAAAAAGGCTTTATTTTCTAGCATAGGATGCAAAAGAACAGGTGGGTCACCTGATGTTAAGTGATCACCGCCGCCCATGACACTAGCAACACAAAGGGAGTCGCAAGTGCGTTGACGGCCTTTTAAAGAAGTGTACGCTCGTTACTTGAAGATTTGTGTGAGCATTTTCCCACATACGGTCGTACTACAAGAACATTTCTCATGTTCAGATATCCTCACGTTGTTTTCGTTCATCGTCTGCCGGTAGTGATACTAATTTAATTTAGTAAGGATACGGTTATTTCGTTGGACATTCCGCCGCCGGTCTAACCATTCGACAACTAGACTTACAACCCTTGGTTTTACTGGCAACTGGATATGCATAGATACTGGACAGCTACAGTAACTAGTATAAATCTTAAAATATTTCATTTATCAACGGTGAAATAGCAGTGATATTTTTTTTTATTTCACTGTCATACAATTATAGTAAAATAATTATAACATAACCGCATAAGTAAAATTTAAAAAAACCAGTAGGACTGGACTGTAAATTTTTTGCAGAATACCAGATGAGTTTTAAATTCATATTTAGTTCCACTTTTAAAACAAAAATATCTGAAGAGGCGACTGCAGATTTCTAGTGGTCCACAAAGGGTATATATATAAAAGCTATATTTTTTACTCATCAGTGTGATCTCAAAACTAGATTGTTATGGTGAGGTAGGAATAATAATTGAGAGCAATATTCCGTTACTGGATTTTCTATGCATAGCACCGAGTTAAATTTTTCATAGTGAGATCATTTTAACGCTACTGTTATTCGACACCTACAAGCAGGAAGCGATAATATTTACACCTGTGCGTCGTTCCTACACAAGCGGTATCACGTAGTCACACAGAAAAGAACAGTCCGTACACTGACTCTGTCACGTAGTTGACTCGCACACGATCTATCCGAGCAGCGACACTCGTAAAACCAGGAAATCGGTTCCCAAGCCGCGGCCATTGTCCTCACTTTTATGTACTTATAACGCGAACTGGATACGTAATTTGACATACGATTTAACGTCACCATTTCACGTTATGGCTGAGGTTTCTACGTTATTTAGTTAATTAACAAACGTGTTGAGCGTTTAACCTGCTCAATTATGTATGTAGCGTGTAAACGGAGCTTCGTAATGTTTGTAGCGCTATTCGAGAGGGAACTAGTTGAATTTACCTTTCTTCAAATATGTATTCTCTTATTAAACTTATTCCTATATTATTCCATTACAATTATAGTAACTAATATTAAAATCAAATTGACCCTAACAGTGTTGCAATAAGATGATGCAGTTTTTGGCGGGATCTTGGTATCTCATGTAGTCGATTTTATCTTGTTTGACTTCATTTTTTGGAATATTGGTGGTATTTTATGTAACTTTCAGTTATTGTGCATTAGTGAAGTGGATGGGAAATGGGAGCAAAAACTCTCTGAAACGTTCTAACAAGGAGGCCTCTATCTTGTTAGAACATTGAAATTATCACAGGACACTTATAATTATATTACGTGCTCGGCACTGACAGTAATAATCTAGAAGATTGATCCAAAAAACAATTTAAAAAATGGAAAAAGCAATACAGGTAAATAATATCTACATATTAACACATTCACCAACAACTTTGTATCCCTTATTATAGTCGAATTTAGACCACTGGACTACCATTAGTAAATTATAATTATGAATTTGATTGTGAATTAATACTTGATTTGATTCATCTACAATTGCGTAATTAATAATTGAACAGCGCATTCACAGTACGTCGCGTCGGTATGCCAGCTTTAAGCATTTAACGTGTATAGTTGTATGTACATATAAATCTATTTGTTATATCTATACACAGTATGATGTATCTATCAGTTAGACGGCTCTTTATACTCAAAGTTACCATCCGTAAGCATTCAACACTAACAGTAGACTCTGATAACGATATAAATCACCGACATGAGAGGGTATCTTTAGTCCCAAGGCACCGAACAACTTGCGTTGAAAAACAATATTATATACTGAGTTCTAGACTGATTAACAGGATTGGCAAATTGTTAGATATTACACATTTAAACAACACAGATGCAAAATGAAGATTGAATCTTGGTTTCAAAACTTAGATTATGATGAATCGAAAAAAATATTAGTGAGTATCTAAAAGTTATTATTAGATATATTACAGTAATCGGACAATCCCAAATCTGCGTAATATTTTTTATTCCGGTTGAATTAGGGTTGCAGCGGCCCAAGTAATTAATTCGAGCGCAAAAACGATTCCTCCTCGGAGGAGTGTGAATAAAATGTTTCAAAATTACAACTTTATAAGAATAATTCAAATTGTGAAATACAATTTTTATACGGTAGGAGAGGGTAATTAATAGTGACGATGAAATACAACTTTTCAAAATTACATTGTCATGTGTAAAATTCATCTATATATAAAAATAAGTGTCTGTTGTTTGTTCAGATTAATCTCCAAGACGGCTGAACCAATTTTACTGATATTTTTACATACCGATTCAACAGGTTGTAATTTAAATCTACAAATAGGTTCATAGGTGTTACAGGCATTGAGTATGATGATCGATGGATATAAGAGTAGATGAAGACCGAAAAAGGTATGGAGGGGTTGTGTGAAAAATGATATGTGTGCAAAAGGTGTAGATACTGAAATGACATCTGATAGGCGAGAGTGGAAAAGGAAAACATGTTGTGCCGACCCTACTTAGGTGGGATAATAATAATAATGTTTCAAACCGATTTGAAAAATTGGATAGGGGATATTTCTAAGGGAGCCTATATTAAATTAATTAGCATTGAACCTTAGATTTAAACTACCCAAGATCGAATAGAAAATGTATATTGATTGAAGAGAGTGTTGGTAGATTAATCATAGACTAAATAGGTACCTAAGTATGACATAAACTTTTCATAAAAAAAAAAAATTATGCAAAAAGTTTTTTTATACTATCTATTGTCACATAACTTGATACTAATTGATGCCGCAGCTTCTCTACTTCTGTACGGTTCAATGAAATTTGATATAGATACATATTTGTTCACATAGAAGGTATGCTAAAACTCTACTATTTATTACGATAGATAATAATAAAAACGAAGCCACGAGCACAGCTAGTATTACACATAATATAATTTTCCATATAATATTATATTATTAAATAGATAGTTCAAACATTGAATATTAATACATTAGCCTTTAAGAATACGGTATAGAAGTACTGCGATGCATATTTGATTGCATGCATGCACCGGCCGCTCATTAAGTATTCCGGGCAATTACGGCTCAAACGAAATTAGAATTGTAAAGCACGTTTTAGTATACTACCTCACAAGGAAGACCTTTTCGAAGGGTACTTACTAAGCTTTGATTGTATCCAATTACTATGTGTTATTTAAGTTTATTATGTACCTGTTCCTATTCTACTAGTTTCTAGTACTAGTACTAGTTTCTAATATTTAGATCATGCCGGTCCTTTACAAAATGCAGGTTTTCAAACTTTTTACGGACATACATTAAATTATCAAGAATGTATTGGGATGGAATGGAACGTATGAAGATATAAAATCGTTTTATAACGTTAGCATTATAATAGTAAGATTTTTTCTAAATCTAACAGGCTAGCTACCACTTTCATGTACAAGATCTGTCACCAAGCACCCATAGGTGTGTTCCGACAACTGCATTTGAGAGCCAGTCCTCCTCTGGTTTATGTTTTTTATTTTATTGTAGCACCGCAAAATTACTACACTTTGCCTGATGGTAAGCACAGTACAATACAAAAACAATGGCGACCACCGAGTGACACATTATCCATCGTCGGTCACCGCTGTCATGCCGGCTTGCGAAAAGCTGGATATGCACAGGCTGATCCCGAAACGCGACCCGCAGAAGCGAATTACTATGACGGGCTTTTTCTCCATATACATGGTGGTTGCTACCCAGTCAGGCTGTGAAACCCTACCAGCCCGCAATATTTACCACCTTAGTACATCATCATTTACAATCAGGTGAGACTGTGGTTACACCCAAAACTATATAAAATAAAAGACCTGTGCAAGTTTTGATGGCAGAAGTATTATTTGTGGTATAAAGTAACAAAGTTCACGTTGCTTTGTATCGATTTTTTTCCAATACATGAGCCGTTCGTTTCATCTCAGTCTTCAAAAATATTAACATATTATTGCTGGCCTCAGGATCGCCGCCTCTTTCTTATTTAATTCATTAAAAACACATATTACACCTTTTTCTATTACTACTATTATGTATAAGTTGTTAAACTGAATATAACAATGTAAATTAATAGTTGTTAATATTCTCATTTTTTATAATTATGATGAAGCAATCACAAACACATAATTACAAGTAGCTTTATATAATGTAAATTTCGTCCTTTTTTACCTTCCTTCTAATATCGTACGAATAAGAAAAGGTGCACGACTTTAAAGATGATTAATTTTCTTGTTTCGTTTCCCCTTCCCTTTCCTTCTTCCCTTCCTCTCTCCTCCCCCCCCCCCCCACCCCACGGGTAAAGCACTTGCGACGCCCCTGGTGTTGCAAGTGTTTATGGACGGTGGTGATCACTTAACATCAGGTGACCCATCTGTTCGTTTGCCTCTTATGATATAAATATATATATATATATATACAAGTTTGTGATCAATGTATTATATATAAATGAAACCTTGTCTAATCATTATACAAAGTTCTAAGTATTTATCACTCTTTTGTTTATATTTAAAGTTATTGATTCTGACAGTTAGTGACAAAAGACTGTAATGGTAAATAGGCTTTAAAAGGAAAGAAAGAGAGAAAGTATATTAAATCTTATGTCACAATTCGTGTTCAATGGAATACATGTTAAAAATTAACGAATACATATTGTTAGACGCACAATCCCTTAAAACAAATTTATATAATGATTGTATATGATACGCATACTTAGCAACATTACATGGAATACGAGCCATTTTATCTCAGTCCTTAGGAGTCTCAAGTTATCTGTTATTGACCTCGATAAGGACTGCACTACTATTTAAATTAATTATAGGAAAATTGTAACCTTCAGTAAACAGTTAACGTCGGGTGAATCGCAAAATCTTTTATTATCCGATTGTGTTGAGGTATGTATGCTCGGTACACATATATGTTTCAACAACTCATATATGTATGAATAGTTAGCTTAGCTTAGGTTAGCTCTTTGGGGCGGCTCCTGCCACGAGTGCTGCGCTGAGGAAGATACCGCGTAGCACACGCTGTCTGAGTGTGCTGCGTGGGGGGAGCAGCGCCGCATCCTGGCGGCGGCCGTGGGAACGGACTTATCGCTGCCGAGCGTGGTTTCGGCCATGCTCGGCAGCGAACAGGCTTGGCGAGCGATGGCCTCCTTCTGCGAGGAGGTCATCTCGCAGAAGGAGGAGGCGGAGAGGGCCCGCGAGGCAGACCCTCAAAGTGGCCGTCTCCGCCAAAGGAGGACAGGCAGGAGGAGAAGGCGCTTCGCCCAACTCCTCCTGCCACCGTAGCCGGACCTGAGGGGATGGGCCGGGGGGCCCATCTCCTCATTGCACAGGTCCGGCGGACGAGGGGGGGCAGCCGGTGTGTACCCGGTCTGTCCCTCTATAGGTAGGAGCCCGGCGGTCTCCTTCCGCCGGGCGGACCGTGGGGGCGGCTCTACAAGGTTGATTAGCTTGAACGATCCCTTGCCGCCCCCACAAAACGGTCTGTCGGTACACCGTGGGGTTTTAGTCCGTGCGACTCGGACATAACCCACCCTCTCCCCCGGGAGGGTGGTGTATCCATAAGGGATTTCCCCCCGTTAAAAAAAAAAAAGATAGGTCGCGAATTGCATGTATCTGGCAACAGTCAAAGCCGAAGTGTGCCGCGCACCCTTGAGCTAGTTGTCAAAATAAAATCGGCTGAGTGCCTTAAGCGCTCACCTTAGTAGTCCGGTGAAGCTGTTAAGACTCGCTGGGTCAAAAGCGTAGTCAGTTCGAAAAAAAAAAAGCAAAATCTTTTACTTCCGTACTATAATGCTCTGTGAATGTAACATAAGTTATAGACGAGCATTCTCTGAAATAATTAATAAATTGTATGTACTACATTTTTTGCAGCAATAAATATCTTATAACAAAATAATAAAATTGTTCCTTAGATTAAATCACTTCTACCACTATCATTGATTCTCGTCACAGAAGTTCGATTCTGTGAATAACAAAAGATGGCCAATGGTCTTTTTTGTGCGAATCCCGAGCACAATGAGATAAGGCGTTATATAAAGAATCTTCTCGATGGGTCAAATCGAGGGACTCTATCGTTATTATTTATCTTCGAAACACATTTGTAGGATATCCGTTTTATATCGATTTATTTTACATGACGGCACGACGCGTTGTAAATTGATTTCTTTGGGTCTCCTCAATAAATTGGAAACCGTTCGTTAGAAACTAGGGAACAAAGGAGTTATCAAAACTTTGGTTGCAAATTATTATTTATGTGTACATATATATACATATTCATACCTATACATCATTTCATTGACCGTCTTAAAAATTGAAACCCCAAGGTGTTATTTCTTGGAAAGTTTTTTTACTATACAGTTTATTATATTTGCCCACTAGCAGGCGCTGCAGCACATCAACTCTTGTACTGTTCATCTGATCGCTACGAAAATTGACATGAGTAGTATTTTCAGTACTTGGATACTGAAAATATTCATAAAGTATGTATTTTCTTATAACTGAAATATTTATCGCAACAGCTATAATTACATAAAAAAAGCAAACACGAGGATAGCTGCAAACACAACCAGTACTTTATATAAATGATCATTTAAGTCGCAAGACGTCCACTGCTAGAAATAGACATCCTGCAAAGATTGCCAGAATAACCCCTCCAACCAAGGATTTTTCGCAACCTGTACTAGATCAGCAGTCCACATAATCACGGATCCGCCTTTATCACAACTCGAACATACGTTCTCGGAGCTTTATTTTCCACTTTAAGTCTAGCAATTGTTAGACTTATGTCAATGACTTCTGTTCTTATATGGATCTTCAGAGAGCTAAGACTTGTAATATAACGATCAATAGAGGACTTTTGCCCTTTAAGTGACCTTAAGCATTCTTATGTGGCACATGGTTAATTATATTATTATTCTTACGTTATAGTTATATAATTACTATGGTATATATACTATTGTAGCTCTTAAATATATAAAGTCGGTCATTTAATTTTAACCTTTTATCAGTGCCACAAAATGAGCGTATGTATCATGGGAAACTTTTCAGTTTCATCCCTCTCTCTTTCATGAGAGAATCATACGTGCTGAGCATAGGAGCTATAGTTTTAGAGTAACCTCGGCACGAACTAAAAAGTTCGTAATATCTTTTATTTTTACCGTACCATGCAGCTTTCAAACTGTTTCCTCATCAGTCATTTTTTTTATGTGACAAGGAGGCAAGCGAACAGGTGTGTCACCTGATGTTAAGTGATCACCACAGTCCATAGACACTACAACACCAGGGGAGTCGCATGTGCGTTGCCAGCCTGTATATGGGGGAGGGGGGAGGGAAAGGGGGAAGGGAGGTGGGCCCCTTTGTGTTCCCTTATTCTCATAATATTAGATCCTACAAGCGTAACGTGCAGAGAGTATACAAGCCAACATGACAATAGCTACCAGCGATAGGTTACTTGATTTGTCTGTGATCATATATGCTTTTGATTTTTTTAACATACTTTTGTAGATACACACTAACCGTTGACGACATTACAAATAATAAAATATTTTATACATCAAACTATTATAAATCACACACCAGCTACGGGACAACAAATTTTTAAATAGATGGTACTTAGTGAGTGAACGCTCGATCTTCACAGAGAACCAACCCTCTTTAAAGTACCGTTCAACGCGGCAAGGGGTAAATTATGTTTTCACTTTTATTATAAGGATAAACAAGTATTTGTTTCTCCTGAAATGTGATTTCTTCGTAACGGATTCTGTAATCGAACGATGCAATAATATTACACGTAAAACTATATGAGGTAAGATGACCTTATTTCTTAAATAAATATGAAATTAATAACTCCACCACAATATATATACAAAGGTACCTTTTATCTGGTAATCGAGACATCAAGATTTGCGCAGTTTCACTTAGATTCTTATTCAATCGTTTAATGTTCTTTTTATTGCCGTTAGAATGGTCTTACGGGCTATTTGTAAGTTGATAAATAGCCATATCCCATTTCGATGCATTCAACCCCTTGTACTAAAACCAGTTTTGATCTTCTGAATCTCTTTCAATAAGTACAGCTGTTGCTTATGAATGAAATTCGTTCGGACAATGTTATAATAGTAAAAAGGGTTTGAACCCGTATTTTCGTTTAGTTACCTTCAGATTCAATGAGTGCCCTTGAATGATCATTTCCAACGCCATAAAATAAAGAAATAAAACTTGTTCCTCATAAAATAAAACACGGTGTTTACATGTAATACTTATTTAATATTATACACTCGCTTCACTAACTGCGTTTTATACAATCATGTAAAAAAAAATTACGGGCTAGCTATGTCCACGCGTAAACTACAGACAATTATCTACTACGGTATATTAATATTTATTACTTTACAAAAATATTTTACCAGGATAATTTAGAAGTCATTCCGTGTTATTACAAAAAAGTTAAATACGTATATAATACTTGCTTTAAAAAAGTTTGAATACTTTCGTATTACTTGCAACGCAACAACAGGCAAACAGCCCAAGCCAAGGTGTGCCGTGCACCCTTGAGATAGTTGTCAAATAAAATCGGCATAGTGCCTTAAGCGCTCGCCTTAGTAGTCCGGTGAAGCTGTTAAGACCTTGCTAGGTCAATATCGTAGTCAGTTCGAAAAAAAAAAACATACAACGGGTGCCTATAAGCCACGTCTAGGCATAAATAGTCTGGAGACGGTAAACGACAAACGACTGTATTTGACCGCTGACGAGAGATGCATCCTTAATAGCCTGTTTAATATTCAAAAAGTTATGTGAAAGTTGGGACGTCGCGCTCCGGTGCGGTGGCGCGATGTAGGGGTAGGTACGACGAGCTCGGCGCCATTGTAAGACGCCCCTCTAGACGAAGTCCTTTCTAATAGGAATACCTTTGAGGATAATAGGGTAGGATTTGGTACACAGAGAGCAGATTACTTGTCTGCTGGAGAGATTTCCGTTAAACGCTATAATACTACGACATACCAATTTAATCTACCTATTGAAAGTAATATTTGAACCACGCATAAAAATCACACACAAAATGGATTTGCAATATTGAAATTTCGTACAAAGGTTATTCGAGTGCCGTTGACTACGTACTGATTTAGGAAAAGTTTGTAAAAATTCAATTTTGTTATTAAATATGCTGCAGGAAGACCCCTTTGTTGAGAATTTTATTTTACCTTGTCCTTTATATTATTTTCTACTATTTACCCATACCGGCTTCGCATAGGTATACTGACAAAGAAAATGAGACCAAATCATCTTGTTACAGCAGTACCATGTATTGCAATAAAATGCCAACTGAACATCGATATGTTAATATTTTTGAAGATCTTTATACTGTATTCTGTGACGCTCACTTTATATATCGAATTTTTTTAACTCAGATTTTTCACTTTACATACAACTTTTTTAACATTATCCTTCATGCAAACCTTGTTCTGACCATTACAAACATAACAGAGGAAGAAATAAACAAGTAGGTGCAGCAATTTTGAAGTGACATACATACATACATTTGGCTATTTATTTTTATTTATATAAATATAATAACGGGCCCGATGGACGTTGTCCATCCAAAAAAATCCTAAAAGAAAATCCAAGTAGTACTACCTATTGTTTCCAATTATGAATCTAAGCCATTCTTAAATCCACCTGAACACACAAGAAAAATAATGAAAAACTGTCCAGCCGTTTAGGAGGAGTTCAGTCGTACACACGGACAAGAATAGATAAGATTAGAGACGATTTTCACACCTACAAAGTTCTATATTTCTTGATGGTAAGTTTACATCAAATGAATATCATATTTTATCATCATGACCGAGTGCAAATACTTAGAAAAGCTAGATTTTGTAAAAGACCAGCTTAATTTTAAAACTAAAATCGATCCCAAATTAGGCATGTCATGTTTGAAGCTCAGTAAGACCAGTAAGAGTTTTTTTAGGTAATAAATATCGTTGGGTTCTAGAACAAAGCTGTAAATGAATTACTGATTTGCCGGATAGTAAGTTCAATCCCTATCAAGCACATGTCAAGGAGGTTATATTTTATAAGGCAGACATTATTAGAAAAACAGTGATATCTTGAAATGATGTATGGTTGGCAACCCTATGTACAGGTGAGCTGATCATTGCAAAAGTAGCGTCTCGCTTCCCTGCAATGTATATATATTAAGCATATTCACAGATGATAATATATATCTAATTATCTATATATAAATATAGATATTGTATGTCTGGTAATGACCAACTCCAATACCGTTAGAGTAATCACTATTAAATTTAGGTAACGTATTTTTCCCAAAGAGATTATAACTAAAAAACTGTAGATACGTCATAAGCGCTTTGACAGCGCCTTGTTGTATCTAAGCAACATATAACTATTTCTTTTTCACAACCGATATTGAGAACATGCCATCTTACTTCCACATTTTATTTAAGACAGTGTAGCGTTACAATATTACATTACGTATGTGTGCATTATCGTAACATTCATATTGTCAAAATATGATGTAGGCAGCGTATTTTAGTTATGATATCATTGATTTTTCCTGAAGAAGATTTTGCTATATATCACCAGAAGGTGCTGCAGCACTTTAACTTCTTTGAATAATGACTAACGTGTGCGGGTTCACGGGCTAAAACGTAAATCAAACAGTATCAGTATAAAATAGCCCATAAGATAAACTCAACAACTCGTATGTTGAACGATACAATAAAATGTAAGGCAGTTAAAATGAAAAGTGTGAAAACGATACGTACAAATTGCTTTTTTTTACAAAATTCATCAATGCTTTTTTTGTAATTTACCGCATGGTTTCGTTTAAAGAATGACAACAAACGTTAAGTCGTTAAGTATATAAATGATTGTGAAATAAAAACGCGGCACTTTGAGAAATGTATCCACTTTATATGAGTAAATATATTTTCCGAAACATAAATTCACGCTTTAGTTTACGTATTTACTCTCCCATTTTGTGATAAAATACTTAGACCTACGAAGAGATTATGGTTTGTAAAAGACAAGTGAGATTAATTTTAAATGTATCATGCAGTTAGATTGACAAGTGACAATCATTTGATAGCAAATAGCCCACATACATAAAATTGGGGGTGTAAGGGGTGTCGAATAACATCATAAGACTTGAGACACCCAAGCCAACCTCATCTGCTCGTGGTGCACCCTGCTGATTAACGAACGAGGCAATGGCAAAAGCGGGGTGGTAGGGTTTTACAGCCTGATTGGGTCGCAACCACCATGTATATGGTGAAAAAGCCCGTTATAGTGATTCGCTTCTGCGGGTCGCGTTTCGGGATCAGCCTGTGCATATCCAGCTTTTCGCAAGCCGGCATGACAGCGGCGACTGGCGATGAATAGTGTGTGTCTCGGTGGTCGCCATTGTTTTGGATTGTACTGTGCTTACCATCAGGTATAGTACAATCACTTTGTCACGCTACAATAATTTAAAAAAAAACACGTATAATCCTAATATTAGAAATGCGAGTATGAGTTTCTTTGTTTGTTTGTCACACCATAACTACTCAACTAATTCTCATGAAATTTTGCATATACAGAGTCTATATAGGAAAGAACATATCGCACATGCAGCAAAAATGCTGTTCCCGACTCTACAACTCTACACTAACACAAGCGAAGTCGCAATCTAAAGGTAGTTATATTATGTATAAGTAAGTATAGGATATAGTAGCTCCTCGGGAAATCGAACTTCGAGATGTCGAAGTAATCAACATTTGCGTACAAGTCATTTTAGTTCAAAAAATCTGAACGCCGCGCTGGGGCATTTCACGTGAAGCGGACAATGAAAAAAAAGTGAGGTTCTGGAATTCGTAAATATTCTGCCTAATTGGACTTCTGGTAGGTATGAATGTGAACACATCATATTTCTTTTTCTATAATGTTTATTTGACAAGCTGTGGACTTCTAAAAAAGTGCGAGCTTCGGGCTTTTGTTTTTTTGGAAACAGTTGTTTGAATTGAACTAATTTACAATTAAATATTAAACGTAACCATAAATATAGAAAATGTATTGCTCTCTTTAAAAATACATTCATATTTGAAAAAAAAAATGTTGCATTTACAAAACCGAAAGTAAATATTTCAAAACAAAATTCTATTAACTTGGACGATCGTTTTTTTATTGTTTTTTGTATTATATTTTTTTAATACTATGTATTCACAGTCATATCTACTAGAACTCCAAGTAGGCTGAATATGAACAAATTCCAGAACCTCACTTGTTTTTGTCTGTCCGCTTCACGTGAAACGCCCCCGTTGTATCTTGAACATATCGATATTTCATTCTATTACCTCTATATGTCGTGTCGATGATTTGAAATGAATAAACTAAAAGAAAAATTATCGGCTTTAAGAATATTGCTGACTTTATTTATATACTTCCTTAGAAGTAATTTTTACTTTCAACATTTTGCCTGCGTAACAAGAATCTTTATTTATTTATTTTTATTGTAGTACGGCAAAATGACTGCACTGTGCCTGATGGTAAGCACAGTACAATCCAAAAACAATGGCGACCACCGAGTGACACAGTATCCATCGCCGGTCGCCACTGTCATGCCGGCCTGCGAAAGGCTGGACATGCACAGTCTGATCCCCAAACGCGACCGGAAAAAGCGAATCACTATGACGGGCTTTTTCGCCATATACATGGGGGTCGCGACCCAGCCGGGCTGTAAAACCCTACCATACCTTTCGCCATTGCCTCGTCCGTTATTCTGCAGGGTGCACCACGTGCAGGTGAGGTTGGCTTGGATGTCTCAAATCTACGTATTTTCTTCCAGTAACTCAAAATTAAGTAAGATTGAACCTAAACCATTGCAGGTTAAACATTTGACTATAAAGTCCTTTCTGAATAATACACTCTTTATACCTGAAGGTTCTATAACTCGGATTTTATCATAACTCCCTTGTAGTAAGCACAAGGAGATTTTACTATACATTGTTTTAAGAAGTAATGTTTTTTCACCGGTGTCTAGAGCTCTGTTATTGCGTATATATTAATTGTACTAGTGCTTAACTCTAAGGACAGGAATTGTGAATACGAATTTGAAGAATATATTTCTTGTGTATTAAGTAGTCTCCACAATATTTCTCTTAAAAAGAATGGGATAATCCTCTATCTGTTTTAAAAATCTCGTCAAAATCGATGAGTCCTTTAAAGGTTAGTTCAAACAATTAATAGTACAGTTATAGGTATAGATTAAAAAAAAATATATGATGCGTTAAGTTGTAGAGCAGTAGAGCTGTTATGAACATAGCCGATATCTTTCCGCCACGAAGGGTTGTCAAATGTGTCAGTCGGCACGAGTGAAACACCGCAAAAAGACAATTGCACTTAACATTTAAACTACATCCCCTTATAATAAACTACCTTTTGTTTGAGGCGTCGCTCGCGTTAAAATAGTTTTACATTTTTCTGGATGATAGGTACCCTATATTCTTTTATGTCCTCTTGGCAACGTTGATGCATATCATATGATCTGTTGGGTAGTAAAGGAGTGAAAGAGTAACAAACAAACTCATTTTCATATTTATGATATTAGCTAGGATTAAAAATGGAAATTGTCATAACGGCAGAACAAAAAATATTTTTAAATACTGCCGGCTCTACTAATGGAATACACTACACTCTATGGCAACCACTTTAACTATCATTACATTCTCTTATATTATTTGCTTATATTACTTTATTATTATTATATTCTTTTATCAGGTTAAAGAAATCGTTTCCTTTATTTTTGCTTAAACGAGCATTCTCGGGTTTGATCACTTAGATTAACCTTTCTATGTACTTTTCTTAGGTTATTTACTGAAGGAAATTAAGAAGGTAAACTATGTAACATCAGACTATGTTGAATGATTCGTGGGAAAAGGACAGTTATTATATCAGAAACTACGTTGTGCGTGAACGAAGTACCGTAAATTATGGCATCTTTATCACATGTTTTCACTATAGTCAAAATTTATTGAAAAGTGCGGGTGAGCCGTGTATTCGTGATTATTTGGAATTCATAAAACTTATCAACTGCTGTAAAGAAAAACATAGTAAGGAAGCCTAGTGCTTGAGAAAATTACTAAAGCTTCGTGTGCTGGTACAGTGAACATACAAGTGCCTCTTTTGTAACATGGCTTTTGGTCGAGCAGAGTTACACTTATAGGCTTGAATTATCATAATATCATATCAGGTTTAAATAAAATGGGTAAAATTGAGAATGAGCATGTCAGATAAAGTTTGAAAATAGCACCAGTAACAGAGAAGTCGAGGAGCAATAGGTTAGTATGGTACTGACATATTATGACAAGAGATGAAAGTCATGTAACCAGAGAAGTTTTGACTATCAAGACGAATATAGGAGTAAAAAATCTTAACTATATATTACTTAACTTACTTAACTATATACATATATTGTAAAAAGATCGAAGCGGAAGGACAATCTCTATACACGTAGCATTAATGCCGCAATTAAAATAAATTTCAATTTATATGTACACTAGAAAATTATTTCATAATTTTATCTGCAGAAAATTGGTATGTTTATAATTAAAATAAGGATAATACCTATTTGAAATATATATCATATTCAGAGTGACGAGTCAACAATTAAAATTGTTGTTGCCGAAACGACGTGATAGCTGACGTCTAATCGAAAAAGGGCAAGCCGCGCCAGTGAATATAATCGATTGAACTCTGGCAATTATAATTTTCCACTGAATAGTCTCATTGATTACATTGGTATAAAGTAAATATTTACTCGTAGCGTTATGGTAAACATTTTGATATTTAAAAAATATGTACCATATCTTGGTAAATCAATCTTTATATTTTCTTATTTCACAATGATTTTTTCTATAATTATTTATTTTATATCAAGCTCGTTCGCTGCGGGCGTTATACACATTCAGCGGTAATTATTAATTAGGGAAACAAGATTCCTAATTCAAATAAACCAGCTTATCAAAAATATCATTTCGAAGTAACCTTAGAGGGTAGAGTAGAGAGCTTAACATTTTTAGATATATAATTATTGATAACGGTACATATACAATAAGTAAAAGAGGTACGTAGTTAAAATTAAGCTCCAAACGGATATCCATTAATAATAAAAGCGTTCTCATTTCTATTTATAATATAGATATATAAATGATTTCAAGTACCTCCATAAAATATGAACTTCACCACTAGACTGAGCATTCAAAATAAGCAGTTTAATTCGTGCATGGTTATGGATCTATATCACGCGGAAGTAATAATAATTAATTTCAAAATGAGAATCACGAAGAGGAAGTATAATAATCTTTTCTTCATTAGTAAAATAAACCGGTATTAATTGATTGTTAATTACTATAAATTGAAATTGTTATTTTTCTCGATACATTGTAAATTGGGCTTACTTTGCGAACGATGCCATCGTTGTATCACAGTGCTTCTCAACCTTCCTTCGTTCCCTTACCACTTGTTATTTTTCATTCATGAGTACCCCTCCCCAAATAACTCCATAAATACTCCAAAAAATGTTTCTTGTTTACCTTAAGGTATATCTATTGGCAATCTTAACTTTGAGATATTCCTAATACTGTCTGTGGAGACTTGTGATCTATAGAGTACTATACTGTATCTAAACTGAGATCTATACTGTAGGAGAGGCCCTTTATGTTCTTTAACATAATTTTATATTTCTTTATAATATTATTATTTACTTTTTGTTACATTACAATAATGTTTATATATGTAAACAATTTTAACTTGTTAGTATTTCCGCTATTACCAATATAATTTTGACATACCCCCAACGAGACTCCACGTACCCCAAAGGTATGCATACCAGAGGTTGAGAATCGCTGTTCTATGATGTAGGAAAAGGAAAAGCGTCAAAGTGAATGAAACAAGTCGTAACATAAAGCCGAGAGAGGCACTAATGGTAGAATAGTCTTACACGTAGCCCGTGATTATGATTTTGAGTCCAAACTTCTCAAATAGAAGTTTCTGGAAGCGTATAAAGAACTTACACGAAGAGAGCGACTAAGAAACGAGACACTCTCTTTAATGAAACTATTTAGACTTTATTCGCGAGCTGTAACTCTTGCCTTGATGTATTTAAAATGAAGCTTACAAACCGAATACATAGTATATTTAATTAATAATTACGTAGCCTAAAGTTTGCTTTGACGGCGATTAAAATAATTGTATGCATCTTGCTATAACTTATATTTATTTGTCATTACCCAAGAGTTTATAAAAACTGAATAGTATGAAAATTAGAATTATCATCCATATACAAATAGTAGAAACATCTTACAATAAACTTGCGTTCGGAGTGAAGGATAACTAAGACGCGACCACAACATAACCGCGTAATCACAGCAATTTATTTATATATTTGGAACACCAACAAGATTCACACAATACAACACATACACGACAATACAAGATTTCAGGCAAAAACATGCAAACATATTTATCTAGACAAGTGCAATCTTAGTCATAAATAAGTATTAGCAACTTTTTTTAAATTGGTTCTTAAACCAGACATCACACTACGAATAATGCACCTCACATTAGCAAACATTTAGACGTTGAAAATATACACAACTTGCTTATTAATAAAGCATCACTAATTTTAGCAATCTATGCTCAAAAACAGGTTTCTTTTAATTTAATTTAACGCAAGGAACAACAGAAAAATATATCAACCAATCTATGCCATTGTATCCCGAACTTACTAAACATCGTTAGCAATTACAATCGTTATCAAAATCAAATCAAAATATCCTTTATCCAATTTAGGACATGAGAAGCCGCTTATGAACTTCAAAGCTACCACCGGTTCGGAAAACAGCCCAGTCATCAAGAAGAACCGGCAAGAAAATCGATCTGGTTTATCTTTTCATGTTATAAGGCCAGAAAAGTAACTTGATAATTACCAGAGCTTACATGTAACATACCATATGTATATTTAAATTGACTAGTGGTCGTCCATTGTTCGAAAACCGACCATAATAAAGGGTACATTTTTACTTCAAGTTTTAAAATGTGGATACTATTATTAGCATTTCTCTTTGTTTTTTTTTTCTAAATGATTAAACCTGTATTAAATATGTTCCACCTATTGTAGATTATAGACGCAAGAAACATCGTTGATGGTAAGGAGAAAATTAACTATTTCCAATATTTTTTATTGACAACACTAAAGATGGTCAATGTCTAATAAACCAAAATAAAGCACAAAAAATCGTGTAAGGACCAAAAGAAAATGTATTTAACTGCTATGCCTATTTATATATAGACAGATTACAGTTTTCATGCAACAGCAAAGTACCAGATGGTAAGCACTTTGTAGCCTAGAAATAGTAGTGGCCACCAAGGGATGTACTATCCATTGGTAGTCACCGTTGTCATATCGGCTAGCAAGCCTCTTTGCTGCCGAAATGAGGCCTAAGTATACCATTCAGTCCACGACTCCGAAAAAATTTCTCAGGTTTTCTATGAATGTCCATCCATCCAGCTAATTTATCAGGCCATGACATCCGGCTAATTTTAGGAGACACTACTATCCGCCTAATTTTCCAGGCCCTGCCGTTCAGCTATTTCGGTAGATAAATTCAGATAACAAACCAAAATATGATTATTATTTTCAATAGAATAAAATAAATCATACGACGATCTTAAAATTATTTATATATTATTCATACCCCGGAAACTTGTAAGGGCTTTGTTAATTACCAATTATTTAATCGTTTCGGTTTTAATATAAGTAGACAGAATAAGATATAACATCAAAGTTGAAAGGTTCCTTTAATCACAAATTCTTCGAGGAGAGAACAATATCACGATGAATTATAAAGTTGAATTAAAACAAGGATATTTCGTTGTTTCATAATCATTCGTATAATAATAATTAATGACTTTCTTTGTATAAGGTGCTACAGTGCTTATACATGAATATCTATACTATCATTACATAGTATAAAACAAAGTCCCCTGACGCGTCTGTCTGTCTGTCTGTCTGTTCGCGAGAAACTCAAAAACTACTGAACGGATCTTCATACCGTTTTCACCAGTGGATAAAGTAATTTATGAGGAACGTTTTAGTATATAAATTTGTCAAGGTTTTATATAGATTGGTTGAAATATAACGATAATTGTTGGACAAGTCGGAAAAATTCAAACCGTCTGGGAGTTTTCATCGAAAGGCTGCCTAATCCTTTTGAGATATAACAATATATGTTGGGTAAATGTAATAAGGTTTACTTTTGTATGTATAAAAGAAAGTGACGCCCATTGCAAAATGTATTGACGACTTAATATAATGACAATGACATGATACATTTTTCTTTTTCTTTTTAGCCAGGTGTAAATAATGAAAGAACAGAGACAATATAGATCTACAAAAAAGTCTGTGCTATATCTAATGTTCTAAAAAAAGGTAACATACAATTCTAAAGCTATTTAGACGTATTGGGTTGGGTTTTGAATATAATGAAAATTGTTGGACATGTCGGAAAAAGTTAAGCTGCCTAGGAGTTTTCATCGAAAACGCTGCCTAATCCTTTTGAAATATAACAAAATAATGTATGTTGGGATATTCCCCTTCCATAGATCTATAAAGAAGACTGTGAAGGCATTTTTTAATTGTAACCCACTATACTAATTACATTTTCAAAAAAAAGTTGGCGTACAATTTGAAAGCCATTTCTACGGATACAGTATTAATAATCATCAACTTAATTACTTTAGTTACGTTAATACTCCTTTCTTAAGGGCCGGCATCGCATCTGTGTTTCCTCTCGTGTCGCAATTGTCCATGGGCGGCCGTGATCACTTACCATCATGTTACCCGTATGTTCGTTTGCCACCAATATTATAAAAAAAAACTCTTCAATTCTTAGGAGCCTATTGTGCTTATGTTCGTTGCTGTGTTGCAACATGACGCAAGCATTGTAATTACATTACTTAAGGTGTATAATGTGTGAAGCGATGGTAGCCGAGTTGGTGGTAGAAACTATCGCGGATTATTGATAAATTTGCGTTCGCACCAAACGTTACTTATTGTACAACCAATTGAAACCATATCGCATACCATACCGATAGATACCATACCGCAAAAATGCGCATATTTTAATATACTTAAGACGGAATGGAGTTCGTGGGCACTGCTAGTAATATTATAAAGAGGTAAAGTTTGTGAGTTTGTGACGTTGTAAGGGGTAATCTCAGGAACTACTAGTCCGATTTGAATAATCAGTATATAATAATTCAGTGTTATATAGCTCATTCATCGAGAATGGTTATAGGCTACATATCATTACGCTAAGGCCAATAGGAGCGGAGCACAGATGAAAAATGTTTCAAAATCGGGGTCTTCCTCCTTTTGAGAGCTTCCGCTGCGTCTTAGCACAAAATAACTAGTCCACGCGTGCAAAGTATATTATCTATAATCTATACTAATATTAATAAAGAGGTAAAGTTTGTGAGGTTGTAGGGGGTAATATCTGGGGAGTCGAGAAAAAATGGTTGAACAAAAAGGTTTCTTACGAACGCTGCCTTAATTATGAGATATATATGATTGAGTTCTAGAGAAATTTGTAGCTCGATAATGCCTATTACCGCCCAACGAAGTGGGCACGGGTCGTAAGTAACCTAATATAATAAAGTATAGCTTTTCTTAATTTAAGCAAACATGTAAGAAAATAATATATATCCCATAGTGGTAGGGCATTTTAACACATATTTGATAAACTACACGATTTTAAACAAAAAAAATTGTTGCCAACTGTTTTTCGATGTGTTCTTGCGGCCATTTTTTTAGCTTTCTATTACTGTTGGTCTATAGAGCCTTAACAGTTACTTAAACTTCACTGGGCTTTGCGACGAGCGTAGAAGGCCCTCGACCGAAATAACGAGAGCAAGAATGTCAAATCAGCCGAATCTCAGTTTGGAATGTATCTATCGTTTAGATTTGCAGGTATGAAATGCAGTTTGATGTATTTTGTGAGCTATGAAATTTTCAAAGGCTTCCTTATGAAAGACTAGATCTAAGCTTGAGTCGCTACGAATGGAATATAACAGAAGACGTCGCTTCTTGGTTTTTTTTTCTTGTAATATAATATAAGTTTCTATATACAGAATAACCAATATTAATAACTGAACTAACCTCAATATTTAATAAAGGTTTTGAGTTTTTGTGCTAATGTTTAATATTACTGCTTAATTCGTGTAAAAAAAACATAAAATAGACCTCGGTTCTGTCTCGGTTTAGAACATATCAAAATTAATTAAAAAGTTATAATTCAATTGGGATTATCAAGTGGTACAGGTTCTAAAATGAAAGAAGAAATTATACTAATACCTTCTATCACTTATAATTTATCCTCCCAACTATTTTATCCAATATTTCCAATGGTTCAATGTTCTTTGCTTTTCAACTTTATAAGAATTTTTCTATATTCTCTATTTAGTTTTCTTTACAAATACTATCCTAAAATCTCTTAGGTGATTAAATATATCTGCTGATCCAGACGTTGACGCGCTGAAGCAATTCACTATAAAATCCTATTAGTACAAGCGCTTTGCCATCGCGCGTATAAAAGCATTATAATAGAATTAATAACAAGCGAGATATCTATTCAAAGGCCTTTAAAATATGCCTTATATTTTCAAATTGAATTATCTGTTATACATTTTTTGAAAGTGCACGTTAAAAGCGTCCGTAAAAATGGAGCGTAAATGTTTATTTTTATTACGTGCATAATAGTAAAATTGTAGTAGGATGTATGTATTTGAAATTTAAGTATCTAAAGACACAATCCTGTTATCCACGCAGTGACCCTTCATAAATTCTGAAGACTTTACCGAGGGCTTTATTGGGCCCAAATATTATCCTTTCATGAATATTTGTTGCCTCTATATATACTCAGACATAACACAATCAATATAAACAGCTTCAGTTAATAAGACTTTACACCATTAATAATTAACATCCATACACATCCATATATGTATATACAAATGCACATTTTACTGTTAAGAAAATCAAATATACGAATAAAATTTGTCTTTGGCTTTAACATTGATATCGTAGTTATATAGGGCTGTTTATTAAAATAATTGCAAATATTTAAATAAATCAACCCAAGTGCTGGAAAGAATAAGAGTTTTCTATCTTTTTACGTGTATGCGGAATCAATAACAGAATAGCGGATTGCAGATAGTTCAATAGTGGGTTTGTTTAGCACCAATTTTGGTGCCTAAACAGCATATATATAATAAATGGAGCGTTTCAACCGTTTTCATATAATAAGCAAATTATGTTAATTACGTTTTAGTTATTGAAGTTGACAATTAAATATAATTTATAACTAATGAAACATGTTCTTTATTTACATGTAGTTCCGTACAATTTTTTCCCCGCTTCGTTTCTATAAGTAACCCGAAACAAAAGTTACGCGAACGCGTAGCCCTGTATAAAAATAATGATTCCTCAGTTTGGCCGGTTATATTAATTTACAGGCCCTCTCTATCTCATATCTAAATATACGCAAATACTTAACCTGTATAAGATACACCTTGTACACTAAACTTATTATAACGTACTATAAACATTTCACGTAATGCCAATTAAAGATATTGTTCATATCCGATTGTATGGTAGTTTTGACGTTCATAAGTGCCTTCTCAGGGCCTAAATTGAATAAAGAGTATTTTGATTTTGACGCTTGAGGCAAGCATGTCATATTTACAACCGATAGATTGTCGTCATTCAAGGGTTGTTATTGTTATATCATTATTTCGTTACTATCAGGCAACATGCAGTGATTTTGTCAATAATATAAAATTAAAAAAAACTTAATCCATTCTTATTACATTTCATTACTGTAATGAATATCTTATACATACTATAAACAAAGTCCTCTGCAACGTCTGCCTGTTTGTCTGTTCGTGATAAACTCAAAAACTACTGAACGGATGTTCATGTAGTTTTCACCAGTAGGTGAATTGATTCATGAGGAAGGGTTAGGTATCAAATTATATATCAAGGTTCCTTTTATTATTAAGCCAGGACAACCTCCGCCGGAACCGCTAGGTACACTATACTTTGAATTGACTAACTAAAAATACATTAGCATACCATATTCTACGTAAACAAAACGATTTATTAGGGAATCGAATTAAGAGGAATTAATTATAAGAATTATTCTGTTTTTCATAAATTACATAATTACGGTATTTAATAATAAGATCCCTATGGCCAAATAGTTATTAGGACCGGTGTAATATCTAAAAACGTGCAATAATGAGGTCGTATCCCGATCAACATGCCTTTAGCATCTATGACATAATTTGAGTTTCTTCTCGAGAGCACTTACATTCGTTACTAATTAAACCGATCTGGGATATGATCTCTCTTCATCGCAGTCATAACTAGTGTATACATCCCAGGTGGGCGGATATTGTACTATTGCGCTAAAATGACTTCTTTTTTAGCATTAATAGATACCAAGAAAATACGTACTATAGCAAATTTATTGACAAGTCTCTAGAGTTCATTCTAACCGTACTATACAAAAACAGCACCATAATTACAGAGGTTTCTTAAAATTGAACATGGTAATATTATATCCTACCGTCAGATCGCGTGTATTATTTACAATTCTACACACGTACAGAAGTACTAAAAATGTCCCAAACAGGCTAGGGACCTAAATACAACATTGACGAACACAATGACATACATCAAAAGGTGCAAAGGTATCTCCATTAAACAACACTGTGCCTTCCATATACGCATGAAATTACTATACTATATTTAGGAGTTTCCGGAAACATTCAAATTTGACTTGAACATCAATTCTCTACACTTTCTCGAATGATGAATTTTTTTTTTATATTATAGGAGGCAAACTAACAGGTGGGTCACCTGGTGTAAATGATCACCACCGTCCATAGACACTTGCAACACCAGGGAAGTCGCAAGTGCGTTGCCAGCCTATGTTGGGGGGGGAGAGAGGAAGGGGAGGTGAGTCTCCGGCGCTCTCGCTGACCGAACGAAACGCGACAATGTAAGCACTGTTACTTCACGTCGGTTTTCTGTGAGAGGATGGTACTACCCCAGGCGAGCCGACTCATTCATACTGAAACAAGTAATAGCTTCAGCGTGGCTCTGCCACCTACAATATCATATCGATAGTTTGTTGTAGTTTATGGTATATGCGGTTGCCACGCCTTTGTAGTTTATTGAAAATGGCCCTACAATGCTTTGCCAACAATACTGAAAAGGAATATGTAACGATATGAACAATTCGCAGTTTATTAAATAACCATTGTAAAGGTGAGGGAAACTTTAATTCTCGAGAAAAGTTCTTATAGTACGAGTCAACGATAAAATAGGAAACATTTTATTTGTAACCGTTATCATTAACTAATTTCATTAATTATATCAACCATCATCAATAATCATAACATTAACTTCAATGGAAGATCAGCGCTTGGGTCATTTGTAAAGGTGGCAGTCAGCACATGCTGAATTGTGCACCTTTGCAGTTAAACCGTGGTATAATTTCAATATGTTTTAACGTACATTCTTTATTCCTTTTCTATATTATATACATCTTTGTAAGTCTCTTTTTCTACTATTGTATTATTCACGTGTTTTTTTTTTATGTCATTGGTGGCAAACGAACATGTGGGTCACCTGATGTTAAGTGATCACCACCGTCCATGGGCACTAACAACACCAGAGGAGTTGCAAGTGCGTTGCCACCCTTTGGGGGAAGGGTTAGGGGAGGGAGAGGGAGAGGAGAGGGGAGGGGAGGTGGGCCTCTGGCGCTCTCACTGACCGAACGAAACGCAATAATGCAAGCACTGTTACTTTACGTGGGTTTTCTATGAGATGGTGGTACTACCCCGGACGAGCCGACCCATTCATGCTGAAACCAGTAATAGTTTCAGCGTGGCTCTACCACCATTCGATGTGTTTGTTGAAATAAACATATCTTCTTTATTTCTATCATTAACATTCTTCAACATCTCATAAATCGTCCTGCCTTAATTTAGAAAGAGATCGTTATAGTGAACTCCTATAAACGGTGAGTGGTAGAATCTGACTTTTGACTGCACCTCCGCCATACCACTTTTTACCGCAAAGTACTCGCACTGCTATGTTTCAATCTATAGAGTGTGATTGGTTACACGCATTGGCATATGAGCCATTGCGTCTCACCTGTCAGGAACAGTATAGGACCAGTTCTAACTAGCCTAAAACTGCTGATACTTTTGAATTTGGTTATACGTAGCTATATGATGCAGTAATCAACTAACATGAGGTAGGCTACAAGTTTATACTTTTGTTATTTGTTTATACGTTTGTTACTTCATACAACAAGAATAGTTTTTTTTATTATTATTGTGTAACAGAAGACATTCTATTTCGTAACCGCAAATGCCACAATCGTAACCGCTACGTATATGTATTCTCGTCCACTTGAGAAACATGATACAAGTAGGCATAACTTTTGTATTTATATATTTTCTTTGTACATTAACGGTTACTTAAAGATATTGTACCTTTTGACCGAAAGTTTACTAGTGAATATTTATACCTTTTATTTAATCTACGATATCTAGTTGCTTCTAAATACATTCCTTTCTTTTATATTGTAGTAGTAACTGGTATATCTCGTTTTTTTTTGTTAGTTGTGGACTGCTTTATAATTTTTAAACTGAAATGTTTTCAGTACTCATTTTAGTTCTGATTATGAAATTTAAACTTCCTCCGTTAAATTATATTTATTGTTATTAATTACAGCTATTTACTTATTTAGAAGGGTAATGTTATGCCTAGATATAATTTGTTATTAAAAAAAACTCTATCTACATGAAAATTCTTGTCAAATCAATTCAACCATTTATATAAATTCCTTCCGTTTAAATATGTAAATTAACAGAAATTAGAGTTCCGTACATACTGAGAGTGAAGAAAAGAAAATAGACAAGTCATAGAAGAAATTTGTATGTCTTTTCCATACAAGTTCATGGTGACAGTCAGTAAGTAGACATTTAATATTTGAGGGATCTAAATCTATCTAAAGTTTGATTGCAGGAATATTACTGCTATGTCTATTTAAATCTAAAGCAGAAATACATGAGTCAATACAACATTTACAACTCAAAGAGTGTGATTCTCAACACGCAATGGTACCTGAAGGAGTTCAGGTTCGTGTTCAGAATTAATAAATTATAGGTAAGTTCAGGACTGCGACCTCTTTAAGTCTTAATATAAATAGGTCTAGGCTGCAGTAACTATTGTAATGTAAAATAGATTGTATATCCATTAAATGATGCTCTCGTAGCTCTAGCTACGACCTTGAGCAAAAACTCCGTGACTTTTTCATTTCTTCCGGCAGTCACTCATCAAAGTCAACTTTTTCTTTCTAAGTTAAACGTAATATATATATTCGCATTTGCCTGTGAGTTCGCACGTGTTTTTATTATTAATTACGATAAATAGTTATAGCAAAGTATTTATAGCCAAATGAATATTGGGTAAATATTCAAATATTTACACAAAGTCGTTTCATTTTGGAATGCTAAAATAAGCTAAATTCAATTTTAGCCGTTCCTAATATTTTAAGATAATTTTCATGATCTTCAAATTTTGTACATGTAAAATATAAAAGATTATAAAAAAAAAACTAAAAACCTTATGAACGGCAAAATATTGAACCTCGTTCTCGGTGTATTACGTACGACTGCAAATCTGGACACAAAAAAAAATTACCGTGTGTACCGGTGTACCGACAGACCGTAGATTTCTAGCGTATAACCATAATCTCACCTGGTGATAAATGACAACGTGGTCCAGGATGATAAACGTGCTAAATTTAAAAAGACTTGCTATCAAACACAGCTGTCGGAACAGACCCATGGGTGCTTAGCGACGTATTTTCAACTTCAGGATGGTAGGCTAGCTAATCCAGCTTAGAAAAAATCCTACCTATTATATACTACGTCGATCGACGCGGTATCCGAACACGTTAATAACTGAGTCATCATTACTTTAAAATTACATCTTAAATATAAAAATCTGGTATCATGATGTTTGCCCGCGATGAGCTCCGAAACTACTCGACCGATCATCATGAAAGCTGACATTTATGTATAATTTCATCCACCTGGAGATATACGATAATTTATACTATCTTAAATATAAAAATCTGGTATCATGATGTTTGCCCGCGATGAGCTCCGAAACTACTCGACCGATCATCATGAAAGCTGACATTTATGTATAATTTCATCCACCTGGAGATATACGATAATTTATACTATCTTAAATATAAAAATCTGGTGTCATGATGTTTGCCCGCGATGAGCTCCGAAACTACTCGACCGATCATCATGAAAGCTGACATTTATGTATAATTTCATCCACCTGGAGATATACGATAATTTATACTATCTTAAATATAAAAATCTGGTGTCATGATGTTTGCCCGCGATGAGCTCCGAAACTACTCGACCGATCATCATGAAAGCTGACATTTATGTATAATTTCATCCACCTGGAGATATACGATAATTTATACTATCTTAAATATAAAAATCTGGTATCATGATGTTTGCCCGCGATGAGCTCCGAAACTACTCGACCGATCATCATGAAAGCTGACATTTATGTATAATTTCATCCACCTGGAGATATACGATAATTTATACTATCTTAAATATAAAAATCTGGTATCATGATGTTTGCCCGCGATGAGCTCCGAAACTACTCGACCGATCATCATGAAAGCTGACATTTATGTATAATTTCATCCACCTGGAGATATACGATAATTTATACTATCTTAAATATAAAAATCTGGTATCATGATGTTTGCCCGCGATGAGCTCCGAAACTACTCGACCGATCATCATGAAAGCTGACATTTATGTATAATTTCATCCACCTGGAGATATACGATAATTTATACTATCTTAAATATAAAAATCTGGTATCATGATGTTTGCCCGCGATGAGCTCCGAAACTACTCGACCGATCATCATGAAAGCTGACATTTATGTATAATTTCATCCACCTGGAGATATACGATAATTTATACTATCTTAAATATAAAAATCTGGTATCATGATGTTTGCCCGCGATGAGCTCCGAAACTACTCGACCGATCATCATGAAAGCTGACATTTATGTATAATTTCATCCACCTGGAGATATACGATAATTTATACTATCTTAAATATAAAAATCTGGTATCATGATGTTTGCCCGCGATGAGCTCCGAAACTACTCGACCGATCATCATGAAAGCTGACATTTATGTATAATTTCATCCACCTGGAGATATACGATAATTTATACTATCTTAAATATAAAAATCTGGTATCATGATGTTTGCCCACGATGAGCTCCGAAACTACTCGACCGATCATCATGAAAGCTGACATTTATGTATAATTTCATCTACCTGGAGATATACGATAATTTATACTATCTTAAATATAAAAATCTGGTATCATGATGTTTGCCCGCGATGAGCTCCGAAACTACTCGACCGATCATCATGAAAGTTGACATTTATGTATAATTTCATCCAACTGGAGATATACGATAATTTATACTTCGATTAATGGCCTAAATATTTTTTAATTACAAATTAAACGATTGTCAATGTTGATTATTGTTATTAATTGTAAGTTTCATGAGTCTCGAATAGATGGCGCTTTAAATTAGTTAGTTGACAGAATACTGTAGGTACAATTGTTATAGATATCTCATAGATGTCTTTTATAATTATAATTCATGATGTAATAACTGAAACACAGTAATGCTGTAGTTTTTTTTAAATAATTATATGTAAGTATTTAACAAAAGTTATATAGAATAAGTAAAACATTTAATTATGCTGAACTAATTATAATCATGTGATTCTAATATTGAATATGATTACTGCGTAGTAAATTCGTGCAAAGCCACGAGCACAGCTAATATACACATATATTTTGTATTTAGTTGCCCATTATTCTTATTCAAAGTTCAAAGGGTACAAGTAAACCAACCTCTAATAGTTTCATATCGCTATGAAAACGAACAAGCCGTTCAAAAGAGATTATTTTGTTTTACTATTTTAAGTACTTTCGACGTATTTCTTTATCTAGATAATTAACGCTATTCATGTTCAATTAAATCACAGAGTTTTATATTCTACACTGCAGGAATTTTTACTAAACAAAAATAGATATGATTTATTGAGTGTAGCCTTCCTGAATTGTAAAGTGATTTTGGGCACGATAGAACTCATTTTAGACACTATGTTAATTTGTTGAAGTTTGTAGCAATAATTTATGCACGATATTGACGCTTTGATGTGACACCGCTCCCGTTTGCTTTTGCTCTCAAAGCGTTGCGGTGACGTTCGGCGGCGCGACGTTTAGTGGCAAACACGGTTCATCCCAACAGTTTACGTGTTTGTGTACAATGTATAGGGTGTAAATTGGGGTATTGCAAAATACAAAATCCATTAAAGTAACGTTAGAAATGTTTCAATGATAATGGAAACATTCCCATGTTATGTTAACATGATAGCCTAGGGAGAGGACTGGTTTTCATCTTATAATGTCCAAGCGTTCTGTCACTGAGCCGTTTACGCTTCAATAGTTAACTATAACTTTAGGTACTTGTATATGAAATTTGCGTATTTTATGGAAATAACCAAAAAAAATTTAACTAATCGAAGTATGTCCCATTATTATCTATGCCCTTTTACCATTTTATATATAGTTCATTGATTTCGTTGCTGAAAAAATTGTAAGAGCGAGAATAATTAAAATCTTTGAAGGCGGTTTTGACTGCCTTATCGAAATTGAAAGTGGTACAAATTCCAAAAAGTGGTAATTTGTTAGACCAAAAGCCGAAAAGTTCTATGAGTATCGGATACCTTGCAATCGCAGGTCCTCTAATTTAGCGATCGTCTGTCGAGTAATATGGGGTCTAGCGTTGTCCTGAAGCAGCAGTTGTGCTAGGAAGTTTAAGTTTTCCATGTTATGAAAAGGTGGATTTTAAAGAAAAATCAAATGGTAGGAAAATAGAAGAATCACTAGATTCGATACAACCTAAATTTGAAATTAATTTTATATTGGAATTCCTAACCAAACGTCAGATATTTATGATTATAGTGGCTAGTTAGTTATACAATTTCACATGTAAGAACCTATGCACTAAGAGTCTTTGGGAAAGTAAACTGATGTAACTGAATGTAATTCATCAAATATTTTTCTTCGTCTAACTTGTGTCAGCAGCTTTTAAAGCTAAATAAATGTAGGATACGAATGAGTGTAACAGTGTATCAACTTTTATGAGGTTCGAATACGGAGAATATTTACATAGTATTCATCTTCCTATAACTTAGGTATTATCACGTCAAATATTAATTAGATTTTTTTTTCCTCGAACTGACTAGCTATTGATCTGGCAAGGTTTTTACAGCTTCACCGGACTACTAAGGCGAGCGCTTAAGGCACTCAGCCGATTTTATTTTTAGGTAACACGCTCAAGGGTGCACGGCACACCTCGGCTTGGGCTGTTACCTGAGATATTAATTAGAACAATATCAACAAACCTGTGGGAAGACACTTAGGACACAAATTCTTTCTTTTTTTTCGTTTTGAATCGACCTTATATTTTTATTTTATACATTACTAGAAGGCCCGGCAGACGTTATCCCACCCTGATTATAAAAAAAATCCTTGACAAATTATATACCAAAACCTTTCTTATGAATCACTTTATCCAGTGGTGAAATGAAATCGCATGAAAATCTGTGCAGTAGTTTTTGAGTTTATCGCGAACAGACAGAGAGACAAACGCGGTGGAGGACTTTGTTTTATACTATGTAGTGATGATAGATTTTTGATGTTAAGTAATGATGTGGTCTAATATGACAAACACGCTATAGGTTTTAAGCTTAATGTTTGTTGCTAGCTAGACGGGCATTAGAGAAAGCTGTACCACCACGTTTTCTTTCACCGAAAACTCAAGTTTATTTGCAAGGATTTTAACATACGTTGATAGACGCGTTTTCCGAACACGCTAACTGACCCATCATCACGTATTATTATATATATAAAGCAGTTATTATATTATACTGAAATAACTAAATAACAAATAACTATACTGTAGTACTAACATAAAATCTGTAAATAATCCTGTCAGATTCAATTAGTATGTGGTAAATATGAGGTTTATATATTGTTACTATCATGTCTTATTAACTTATTTTGTCATATTCAAAATTAATTATTTATATTTTAAAATTTACTATTACATATTTATTACAAAAGTAGTAATTATAAAAGCAAAATAACAAAGAGTTCTAAATCCACTCACTTACAAGCAAAATGAAAGGATCGCCAACGAAGAGTCCCAGCTTTCAACTTAATCCGGCTCTTAAAGGAGGGACAAAGCTGGCCAGCGGTTAACTAATGACCCCCACCTGCAGGATTGACCGGGCCTCATATAGGTCCATTAAAGTTATTTAAGATCCTAACAAGAAAGCTTAACATTTACCTGAAGCCTCAAATAACATCTTTTTACGGTAAGCTTTTAGGCTAATGATAAGGCTCTATGTAAATGTAACGGTTGGTAAACGGTGGAGGATTACAAAATGGAAATTTATAATAATTTACCGGAATTTTGTAAATTAATGTTATTAAGTTGTTTGTATACATTTTATTGAAGTGAAATTACTTTAACGCAACTGAAGAGTAACTGAATGCATTGAGTGATGTCAAAATGACTGACGCATAAAAATTAATGACCGTTGTGCAGTTTTAGCTTCGATAAATTTATATGAAGAATTTTATGTTTCGATATGAATTTCTGGATATCATTACATAGTATAAAACAAAGTCCCCTACCGCGTCTGTCTGTACGTTCGCGATAAACTCAAAAACTACTAATCAGATTTTCGTGCGATTTCATTTCACCACTGGATAAAGTGATTCATAAGGAAGGTTTTGGTATATAAATTGTTGTTTTTGTAATCGCTTGTGTGTTTAAAAATATTACATTCTTTTTTATAACAAATTGTAATTGGCATTACACAGTAGTAAGAGCATAAGCGACACGCTTGCTCCGATGTCTGAACGGTTTCTACAGTGGCAAGTCGTTAACTTGTCTTTGTTCGAACATTTAGAATGTACAGAATTATTATTTTCATTATTACAAAACTATAACCATTTGCAAATAAAATGAGTTTTCTTTAAATTATATCATTATCAATATTCATCATTTAAATTATCTATTTATTTCTTATAAAACGGGCGAATAGGCTATTTTACACGAACATTTTTTTAGTACTTATATTCTAAGAAAAACGATTGTACTAATCGATGCAAAAACGAAACGTACTAAAAAAATGTCAACTATTCAATTTACGAAGAGTATAATGCTAAGCTTTCTTGACGTCTCTATGCGAAACTTAAATATTATAATACCAAGCACAAAATGTTAAAATTATAAATATGAGACATTATATTCAGCTCTTTACGGTACTGTAAATATTTTTGTAGCAGCTCTTTGCCAAGAAAAATATTCTTAAAGTTATTGTTGCTCGTTTATATGGGTTAATGCAAAGTCCATTAAAGCCGAAACGTTGAGGTACTTTCTAGGTCTATTAGCAGCATCCTAAACAACTATTCATTCGTTGCTCGCCGGATATATTTACGCTCAACACTCGCATTATCGACCAGGTATACCTTTTAAGTAAAAAGTGCTAAAATTAGTAACTAATCTATACTAATATTATGAAGCTGAAGAGATATTTTGCTTGAACGCGTTAACCTCAGGTACTACTGGTCTCACGGAGGGAACTGGATTTGATCCTAGGGTGGGAACCGCCTCAGGGTCCCGCAAGCCGCTTCCGAAGCCCGTGCTGCCTCCAGTAGCGTCGGCCCCTTTGGACACGGAATGGACGACAGTAGTCCGCCGCCACAGGAAAAAGAAGGAGAAGGCGACTCCGGCGGCGGCTGCAGCAGCCACGGCTCCCAAGTCTGGATCCAGGAGAAAGAGGAGGAAGCGAAAGAGGGTTAGGGACCGACTCGCTCCTCCTCGCTCAGCCGGCGTACTGGTTACGATCCAGCCGGAAGCTGAGAAGAAGGGGGCGAAGTACAGCGAGGTGCTCCTAAAGGCCAGGATGGAGGTGCCCCTCGCTGAATTTGGCATCCCCTCCATTAAGGTGCGGCCTAGCGCCACCGGAGCGCGACTTCTCACAGTTCCTGGCACCCTGCCTCCAGAGCAGGTTGAGAAGTTTGCGGCGAGTGTCAGGAAGTCGCTGCTCGGGCTGGCCACCGTGGTGCGGCCTGTCAAAAAGACCGATATCCGAGTAGTAGGAATCGACGACTCGGTATCGTGGGACGAGGCCGTGGAGGCCATAACCAAGGTGGCCGGCTGTGGGCTAACCCAGATGAGGGTGGGTGAGCTTAGGGCCCGCGGAGACGGAAGCCAGTCCCTATTTGTCTCCCTTCCCGTGGAGGCAGCACGAAAGCTGGTGGAAGCAGGTCGAATCCTGATCGGCTGGAGTTCGGCCCGGGTTCAGCACTTGGACAGCCGACCCTTGAGATGCTTTAAGTGCATGGGCCTGGGCCACACTCGGCCGATGTGCCCATCGGCTGTGGAGAGGAAAAAGACCTGCTTCCGATGCGGGGAGGAGGGGCACTGCGCGGATAGCTGCACCGCAAAGCTGCGGTGTGCTGTCTGCGCAGAAGCCGGCAAGCCGGCGGGCCACGTTATGGGAGGGGGTGATTGTCGACCCCCCCATGTGAAAGGGAAACCGCCCCTATTAAAGGTGGCGAGTATGGAGGTAGTTGCCGTGGGATAGTAATGGACTACATCCACAGCAGCTACCTCCAGACTAACGCAAACCACTGCGCTGCTGCCCAGGACCTGCTCCTGCAGGCGGTAGCGGAGTGGGAAATTGATGTTGCGGTGGTTGCGGAGCCGTACCGTGTCCCAGACCAGCCTCACTGGGTTGGAGACACGGACGGCTCCGTGGCAGTATGGTCAGGAGGGGGAATACCCCTTTCAATCAGGGAGAGGGGCGCTGGATTTGTGGCGGTCGCCTCACGGGGTTTTGCGACCCTCGGCGTATATTTCTCGCCGAACCGGCCCTTCATCGAGTTTGAGGCCTTTTTGGACTCGCTTGGGCCGGTCGTGAGGCGGCTCGAGCCGCTCCCCATCGTCCTAATGGGTGACTTCAACGCCAAGTCAAGGGCATGGGGAGCGGTGACCACGAACCCACGTGGTGAGGCTCTTGAGGAGTGGGCAGCCCAGCATGGGTTGTCCCTCCTCAACCGGGGGAGCGTCTACACGTGCGTGCGACACAACGGGGGGTCTATAGTGGACCTATCGTTTGCTACCTCGTCAGTCGCACGCCGTGTCCGGGGGTGGAGGGTGATGGAGGAGGTGGAAACCTTATCGGATCACCGATATATCAGGTTCGAGGTTTCCACCTCCCACAACGAGCCGGTAACCCGCCCCCGTAGGGGCGCTAAGTTCCCCCGGTGGGCGATAAGCCGCCTCGACCGGGATCTAGCGGAAGAGGCGGCCATCGTCCAGGCCTGGTCGCTGTCCCCCCCGGACAGCGATATCGACGCGTCTGCAGCCCGCCTCCGTGATGCTCTCACGGAGGTTTGCGACGCGTCGATGCCGCGGAGCATACACCGCCCAAAGAGGAGGGCGGTGTATTGGTGGTCGCACGAAATCGCGGAACTTCGTGCGGCCTGCTCCGCGGCCCGGCGGCTGTATGGGCGCAGCCGCCGGAGACGGTCCAATAGGGACCCCGAGGAGGAGGCCCGGCTGTATGGTGACTACAGGACCTGCAGGAAGACGCTGCAGGTCGCCATCAGCCGGGCGAAAGAGCAGGCATGGGAGGAGATGCTCCGGGAGCTGGAGAGGGATCCGTGGGGGCGCCCGTACAATCTGGCCCGGAAGAAATTCCGCGGCCAGGCACCCCCGGCAACGGAGACTCTCCAGCCGGAGGTGGTTGAGAGGGTCGTGGGAGCATTGTTCCCCGACCCTCCGGAGCTCCTCCCCCCTCCCATGCCTCCTCCTCAGATGGTAGAAGAGGCGCTGATCGGCCCTCCCCCAGTTACGGAGGAGGAGATGGGGAGGGCGATTAAGCGCCTCCGCACCGCTGGGCGTAAGGCACCCGGCCCTGACGGGGTCCCGGGTCGCGTGCTGGCCATCGCGTTGTGCCATCTAGGGGGGTGGCTTCGGGAGCTGTTTGACCGCTGTCTTGCGGTTGGACAGTTCCCGAAGCCCTGGAAGACGGGGCGGCTTTGCCTGATGCCGAAGGAAGGCCGCCCCCCGGGCTGCGCGTCCGCGTACCGGCCCCTTGTGTTGCTGGACGACACCGGGAAGGCGCTCGAGAGGATCGTTGCCTCCCGGGTCGTCCGGCATCTCGAGGAAGTGGGGCCGAACTTGTCGGACGCGCAGTTTGGCTTCCGGTCAGGGCGTTCAACGTTAGACGCCCTGACCTTCCTAAAGCAGGTCTCCACGGAGGCGACCTCTCAGGGCGATAGAATATTGGCGGTGTCCTTGGACATCGCCAACGCCTTCAACAGTCTGCCGCATGGTGTCATACGGGAGGCGCTCCGCTTTTTCGGAGTGCCACCGTACCTGCGGCGGCTGTTGGAGACGTACCTGGAGGAGAGAGAGGTCGCTTTCGTGGATGCCAGAGGTCAGATGGCCCGACGCAATACGGCCTGTGGGGTTCCACAGGGGTCGGCCTTGGGCCCGCTCCTGTGGAACATGGGCTACGACTGGGTGCTTCGCGGCGCGCTCCCCTCTGGAGCGCGCCTCATTTGCTACGCGGATGACACCCTAGTCGTAGCCCGAGGGGGGGAAACAAAAGAGTTGTTGCGCCTGGCCACGGAGGCCGTGACCCTCGTGGTCGGGCGCATCAGAAGGTTGGGCCTCGAGGTGGCCCTCGATAAGACCGAGGCCCTAATGTTCCATGGGCCTCGGCGAGGGCCGCCTCCGGGGGCCCACATCTATGTGGAAGGCGTCCGTGTCAGGGTGGGGACCCGGATGAAGTATCTGGGCCTCACCCTGGACGGACGCTGGCGGTTCGAGCCCCACTTTAAGGGGCTCGGACCGCGCATAGTAAAGGCGGCAGCGGCACTCGGACGACTCCTCCCCAACACGGGGGGGCCGGGCGCCGTCTGCCGTCGCCTCTATATGGGGGTCGTCCGGTCCATGGCCGCCTACGGGGCACCGTTGTGGGTAGACGCCCTTAACGCCACAAATATTCGTGCGCTGCGAGCTGCGCAGCGTACCGTGGCGTTGAGGGTGATACGAGGGTACCGCACGGTGTCCTCGGGGGCGGCCATGGTGCTAGCCGGCTCCCTTCCTTGGGAGCTAGAGGCGGAGGTGCTTGCCGCCGTATATCAATATACGGCGGCTAAGAAACGGATGGGGGAGCCTCTAGCTCCCAGAGAAATAGAGGAAAGGAGGAGAGAAGCCAGGGACGAAGTGGCAGAAAGGTGGAGGCGGGACCTGGCGGATGCGCGGTATGGTCGATACACGATCGACGCCGTCCGCCCGGTCCTGCCAGATTGGTGCAATAGAGGATGGGGCTCTCTGACGTTCCGTCTGGTGCAGGTCCTGACTGGGCATGGTTGCTTCGGTTGGTACCTGCACCGGATAGCACGCAGGGAGCCGACCGCCGTATGCCATCAGTGCGGCATTGACCCGGACACCGCGCAGCACACTCTGTCTGAGTGTGCTGCGTGGGAGGAGCAACGTCGCACTCTGGCTGCGGCGGTAGGGCAAGACCTCTCACTGCCGAGCGTGGTTGCGGCCATGCTCGGTAGTGAGGACAACTGGAATGCAATGGCCTCCTTCTGCGAGGAAGTCGTCTCGCAGAAGGAGGCGGCGGAGAGGGTCCGTGAGCGGGATCCTCAAAGTGACCCTCTCCGCCAACGGAGGACGGGCAGGAGGAGGCGGTAGTTTGACCGCCTCCTCCCACCGTAGCTGGACCTAGAGAAGATGGGTCGGGGGGCCCATCTTTCTATTGCGCAGGTCCGGCGGACGGAGGAGGCGGCCGGTGTGTACCCGGCTGTCTCCGAACAGGACGAGGTCCGGCGGCAACAATATCGCTGCTGGGCCAACCGCTGGGGCGGCACGATGAAGTCTATAGAGATCTCGTGCCGCCCCAACTTAGCGGTAGACGTACACCGTGGGGTTTTAGTCCGTGCAAGACGGACATAACCCACCCTCTCCCCCGGGAGGGTGGTGTATCCATAAGGGATTTCCCCACGTAAAAAAAAAAAAAAAAGGTACTACTGGTCCGGTTTGAAAAATTCTTTCAGTGTTAGATAGCTCATTTATCGAGGCTATAGGCTTTATTATCACGCTAAGACCAATAGGAGTGGAGCGCTAATGAAGAATGTTTCAGAATCGGGGTTAATGTATGCATTATTTAAAAATATATTCACCTTCTACGAGAACGAAATCGCGAGTTAAATTTAGCGTTAGCCTAAAGTGGCTATTCCATACAGACGTAGTCGCGGGCAGAGGCTAGTGTGTTTTAATCATGAGAGCAATTTCTGAAGGGGACTGAAGCATAGACAAGGATCAATTGGTGGAGTTATATTATACAGTTCGTTTAGATAACAGTACCTGTCAACATATGACAGAGGTTACACTTGAGTTACTGTTTACACTAGCAATTATTTGTTGTCAACTTCATAATCACTCATATTTTAATTTAGTTAAGTGTGGTGAAATATCGAAATATGTTAATTTAACTAATACTAAATGTGGCCGAGGCTTTGTACGGATGAAGTACAAAATTATTTAATTAATGTAATTTTTTTTAATAATATAAGGGCCTTTAAGGCCTTTAAACAATGTCACTAAATTAAACCCCGAAATTTCATTTCATTTTACTCATTTGATTTAATTATTATTACAAAATTATTCAATTAAATTAATTTTAGTATTTGCATGTCACATTTAATACTTTTAATTTGTTAAGTAAAGTGGTACTAAAATTTCAATATATAGAGTGGATTTATAGTACCACCGATTTTTTAGTATTTTTCATTCTAAATATAAAAAAATATATTCATATAATTCCGAGAGGGCGGCCAGATAAGGGATTTCCGCAGGTTAAAAAAAATTACCTTTTGAACTCATAATTTCTTATATACTTAGTATGCCCATAAATACTGTTACAATCAAAAATAAACAAAATATTACATTTGGTTATTCATTGAATTTTCTCATTTTGGCGCCAATATATTGTACAACATTTTGCGATATTAAAATTGAGTGGGGTGATAAAGCGAATCGAATCGCTGTGATCGCATTACACAAAGTAGCCAAATACAATATTGATATTTGTGTTTTAATATTTGTGACAGTAAAAGATCTGGCCGTCTACGTAGTGTTCGTGCGAAAAAGGTGGTGAAAGCAGTAAGGAAAAGAATTCGAAGAAATCCTGTCCGAAAGCAAAAGATTTTATCTCGGGAGATGAAGATAGCACCTAGAACCGTTTCGTGTATTTTAAAAGATGACTCAGGACTTGCAGCCTATAAGAGACGTACTGGTCATTTCTTAACTGATAATTAAAAAAAGAATAGAGTGGTAAAATCGAAACTACTACTGAAGCGGAACGCAAAGGGAGGTCACAGAAAAATGTTGTTTACGGATGAGAAATTTTTACATTTGAGCAACATTTTAACAAACAAAATGACCGTATTTATGCTCTAAGCTCTAAGGAAGCTTCTCAATTACTCGACAGAGTGCAACGTGGGCACTATCCGACTTCAGTGATGATTTGGTGGGGTAATTATTAGCTATGAAGGAGTGACTGAGCCATACTTTTGTGAGAAAGGTGTCAAAAGGTATCAAGATACCATTCTTGAGAAGGTAGTGAATTTCCTTAACAACGCCATGTTCAATAACCAACAATGGTTCTTCCAGTAAGACTCGGCGCCGGGTCATAAAGCTCGGTCTACGCAGTCTTGATTGGAAACGAACGTTTCGGACTTCATCAGAGCTGAAGACTGGCCGTCGTCTAGTCCCGATCTTAATCCGCTGGATTATGATTTATGGTCAGTTTTAGAGAGTACGGCTTGCTCTAAACACCTTGATAATTTGGAGTCCCTAAAACAATCCGTACGATTGGCAGTGATGAATTTTCCCATGGCAAGAATGCGTGCTTCTATTGATAACTGGCCTCAACGTTTAAAGGACTATATTGCAGCCAATGGAGACCACTTCGAATAAGCTTTTTATATTTTAAATTGTTTTATATTTATGTATTAAACTAACACACTGTAAAAGTAATAAATGTTATTTGCAATAGAAAATACTTTTTTTCTTTGTTTCAGTATTTATGGCAAGACTAGGTATTGTTGAGCTAATAAACGACACAAAGTCGCGGCCATCAAATAGTAGAAGTAATCATGTAAATCGTTTAAGTTGTTTTCGCGTTGTAAGCACAATAACAGACGGTCAAACAGAGAGACATTGACATTTATAATAGCCAAGCTGACCAGATTATGCGTTGCTGTGGTTCAGTTATTACATGTTAAATAAAAATGATGATAAAGTATTTGGTATTATAGGGTATTGGGTGTGCCTAAAAACTGTCGTGGTAGTAAATTAAATAAAAATCCAATAAGAAATTCAAAATTAAAACGTGACGCCATCTATGAGATCCTTCTGTCAACAAATTAATTTAAAGCGCCATCTGTTTAAGACTGATGAAACTTACAAATAAAAACAATAATCAACATTGACAATAATTGAATTTGTAATTAAAATATTGATACTTTAATTGATGATTTAATCGGAATATAAATTATGTTATCCCTCAAGTTGGACCAAATTATACATAAATACCAAATTTCATGAAGATCGGTTGAGTAGTTTCGGATTGGAGTTTAAGAGGTGTCGAATAACATCTAAGACGTGAGACATCCAAGCCAACCTCACCTGCACGTTGTGCACCCAGCGGAATAACGAACGAGGCAATAGCGAAAGCGGGGTGGTAGGGTTTTACAGCCCGACTGGGTTGCAACCACCATGTATATGGCGAAAAAGCATGTCATAGTGATTCGCTTCTGCGGGTCACGTTTCGGGATCAGCCTGTGCATATCCAGCTTTTCGCTGGCCGGCATGACAGCGGCGACCGGAGATGGATAGTGTGTTACTCGGTGGTCTCCATTGTTTTCGGATTGTACTATGCTTACCATCAGGCATAGTGCAATCATTTTGCCGTGCTACTATAAAAAAACAAAAGGATTCATCGTGGACAAACATCACGACACTGGATTTTTATATATTTAGATACAGATTACAGTTAAAACAGCTAAATCCAATAACTTATTATATAAATCCTTTTTTTAATGAATAAAATTAAATTTCAATGATGTAGTAATGTTCTTTTGAATACATTATAGGTTTAATAAACTTTAGATAATGTAGACAGTACGAATCTACAACTATTCATCAGGCACATAATTTTACATGGGCCTATTGTTAATTGTACATATGTTTGAAGACATCGGTCTGATAATTACCTCTAATCATCGGATTGGACGTATTCAATATACTAGAACAAGGGCATGTATATGTACAGATTATATTATTACACAAACAAACGCGTCGCCGGTGTCTGTTTCTGTTCAAGAAAGATCGCTTTGATATACTTAGAGTATGTATTAAATCTAAAATTGATATTACGACATACTGTGAAAAGAAAACAATAATATACAATGAAAAAATACGACATAAAATATTTTAAGAATGTATGATTTTATATAATTAATATTAAATTAACAAATAGAAAATCATGTTTTCTCCGCGAAAACATGGAGACTCACGGCATCGTTTCTCTGTAAGGAACTTTTTTAATTGCCATATTTTTAATTTACAAGTATAGTTCAAGAAAGATCGCTTTGATATACTTAGAGTATGTATTAAATCTAAAATTGATATTACGACATACTGTGAAAAGAAAACAATAATATACAATGAAAAAATACGACATAAAATATTTTAAGAATGTATGATTTTATATAATTAATATTAAATTAACAAATAGAAAATCATGTTTTCTCCGCGAAAACCTGGAGACTCACGGCATCGTTTCTCTGTAAGGAACTTTTTTAATTGCCATATTTTTAATTTACAAGTATATTATGTTATATTTTGTTTTTTTTAATGGTATAATAATATAATTAATATTAAATTAACAAATAGAAAATCATGTTTTCTCCGCGAAAACCTGGAGACTCACGGCATCGTTTCTCTGTAAGGAACTTTTTTAATTGTCATATTTTTAATTTACAAGTATGTTTTGTTTTTTTTAATAGTATAATACGTTTTAAGATACATTTATTGATTTCTAATAATTTGGGCTCAATTTTTTTTGTGCACCTGGTGTTAAATGTCGATGTTGCTTAGGACGGCGACCAAGTTACACCTAGAAAGAGAGACATACTCAAGTGCAGCTGCCGGAACATATTTATAGGCGCTTCGCTACAAATTTTCAACTTGAGGGTGGTAGCTATCCAGGCCGGCATAGAAAAACCCCTACAACCATGCTATGGCTTCATATCGATGCTTTACTTTACCGAAGGCTCCGGCTCATTCGCAAGGATCCGAATTTATGTTAATCAACACATGTCTGACTATGCTAACCAGTGCTATAAAAAATAGAAAATGAGTTCATGTAACCGTCACACGCGATTGAAGTAAAACTTCTTTGGCGTTATAAGAGATTTTTTTAATACCATTGGCAGCAAACGAACATGTGGGTCACCTGATGATAAGTGATCAGCGCCGTCCATGGACACCTGCGACACGAGAAGAATCACAGATGCGTTGCCGGCCTTCGAGAAAGGAATAGGCTCGTTTTATGAAAAAAGGCAGATTGTATTGGTCTGGAAACGATGCCGCTGGGAGTTCATTCCAGAGAACTGTCGTAGGCGGAAAAAACGAACGTGAGAAGCGCACAGTGCATGACTTCCAACCATTGAGATGACACTGATGGAATTTTACTCCGTGACGAGTCGTTCTGTAACGGAACTCAGCAGCAATAGTACCAATGTATTGTATCTCAAACTCGAAATTTGTAACAAGTAAACAAAAATGAGGTGGTAGAGCCACGCTGAAGCTACTACTGGTTTCAGCATGAATGGGTCGGCTCGCCCGGGGTAGTACTACCCTCTCACAGAAAACCGACGTGAAGTAACAGTACTTACATTGTTGCGTTTCGTTCGGTCAGTGAGAGCGCCGGATACCCAACTCCCCTTTTGCGACTCTTCTGGTGTTACAAGTGTCTATGGACGGTGGTGATCACTTAATAGCAGGTGACTCACCTGCTCGTTTGCCCCCTATGATATAAAAAAAATGAATAGATCAAAATTTATATATAATGCAATGCAAATAATGAACATAATCGCAAACATATCTTTCTAAATGTATACACTGCATTAATCATATAGATTATAATCATGAACGGGTTATAAACGATAAAAGCGTATGTACGTTGAGACGCCAATTGTCAACTATCCGCAACTTTATCAAATATTAAAATCACTGACCGGCCTTTTAAAATGTTTTCAATTGTATTCAGTTATTCCGATTAAATTCGGATTTATAGGTTTTGACGGGCGCATTTTATGTTTAATAGATATAAATCTGAGTATAAAATTCTCTTGCCTTAACTGATATTAAAATGTTAGTATTTGAATAGTATTCAATAACTATTTTATATTATTTAATATCTTTCACATCAATTAACGTAATAAATATGTATGTAATCTTATTTTTTACTATAACTAATACTTAACTATGTAAAATTGATAAATTTGTATATTTGAAATCACTAATCTCACGAAGAAACAACCAAATTTTTTTTTTTTTTGTTATTAGAATAGCCTATTTATTAAAGAAGTTTCTAGATCGTGTAACGTTACATTAAAATCTTAGAGAACAAAGCAGAAAATTTATGAATATAGAACCGTAGGTCAAAGCTTCTTATCATTATAAAATTAATCTAAGTATTAATATATGGTACAATTTTACTATACAAAGGTCCAAAATAATGCGCCTTTCCCAACGCATTCTTAAGCAAACCAAGTGTCAAATCGATCAAATAGTTAGCGTTCTACAAGAGCTGTTTTATAATGAGGTTTCTTTTATTCCTACAACACCTTAAGAAAGTTTACAGTATGAAGTACCATATTCAATATGGACTTACTGTTTATCTTAACTGTACAACAAATTGAGAGACTTGGAGTGGGCAGTAAGGCGTTTGTACCCGACTGTCACCATGTAAAATGTAATCGAGTTCCAGTCTACATGGTGACAGACTTACAAGGGGTGACATAGTAAAATAATATTTCAGTACACATATATCCAGCTACAAAACAATATACAACTTGTTTATTCTACAATCTAACTAGTACTATTGATCTGAAGGGCCTTCACTTACCTTCTATCTTGTTCTATAATGACTTTAAACGTCTTTATGAGATCATAATACAGACATAGGACAAGTTAGTCTAAAATCGGCTATCTAAATCTCTCGCAAACTGTCAGGCTACAAAATGAATTCATATTGCAATGTCATCCAGTTTTGAGCTATATGCGTAAAGTATCTATGAGCTGATAAGAAAAATTGTTATCTACGTTACGCGTTAATACTAACAAGACAGCAAACAACAAATTACAATAACTAAACCGATTTCCATCCGAAACTTGTTTCTGGATATTCAAATCGCTTTAAATGAAATAGATGAAGGTCTTAAACAGATAAATGCCAATTACCCATTCAAAAACGTTTGGAAGCTGTTATCTAGAAAGAGCGTCTCTTGTATATCTTACGTATTGTCTTCGCTAAACTCGTCCGACGGAACCCCTGTTCGAGTGAGAAGTTAGGGTAATCAGCCATTAAAGAAGGCAATCAACGTAATTCTCTTAAATTTCCACTACAAACTTGAAATTATCAAACTGGGCGTTGGCGGAGATAACCACTTGTAATGGATTTAACTGAGATAATTTCTACACATATGTATGTCTACGCTTTAGATCAAACTTTATAAATAATAACAAATATTTAAATAAAAGCTGAAATTAGGAAATTATTACTAATTATAATAAGGAAACACATGCATAATATATACATATGCATAATAATGTTTAAAGTTGTAGCCGTTACCAGTTGTCACCAATTATGAGAACTGTAAATGAGAAAAAAATGTCCAGTTATTAATATTTAATTTAGTAAGCATTCTCGGTTATATAGTTCAATGTAATTTTATAGTTTGTCAATCGAACCAAATAGAAAGCGCCTTTGCCTTCCGCACGCCTTTGAAATATTCATAACATTTTTAGCAAAATAACTCTCACGTTCCATTCTAGGCATTCTCCGCCGCACGGCCCCGTATCCTATAGTGGTTAGATGAATAAAGTATACAAATGGGATTATTTATATGAAAATAATTTAATATTAACCTACTAATTGCACTGGAACTTATATTTATTCCAAATCGATTAATTTTACCCAAGATCATCACATTACAAACATAACTTTGAAAGGAAAAAGTATTTAGCTGCGTTGAGCAATTAAAAAAAAAAATGGGAGACAAACTTATTGCTTCGCATCACCGATGACCTCGACATGCTAGTGGCGTATCGCTTTTGTGCGTGTTTTTTTTTAATTTTTAATGGGGCAAATCCTGTCGTTTTGCTCGTGAAGTATTGCGTTTGCGCCACACTAGCGACGCGTAGTATAATGGCCTGTGTGGATGTAATATTGATATTTGTGTAATAAACTTGTGCAGTCCACCATACATTTATTTAATTAATAAATTCTATAAAATATATATATAATTATTGCTTGGAGTACCAATAAATATGAAAACCAGCTTAATGTTAATAATTTCAATTTACAAATTGTGACATTTAAATAATTCAAACTACAGTTGATATGAAGAAATAAAAGAGATCACGGTGATTCCATTGTTTTGAGTTTTCACATCTGCCGGCAGTCTTTGTGACTGTCACTGCTTTTTTTTCTTTCCGTTTTATTACTTTTAATGAAAAAGTAATTAAACGGTAACCATGGAAATGAGCTAAAATTATTGGTCCATCGAAATTTCTTCAGTGAATTTGAATAGAGACTTTAAACATAATTGTCTTGTTCCGTGTATATTAAGTATATATCTATCGACAAGGCGATAACATTTCAGCACATTCTGAAATGCCCACTTGACTACATCTTCCGCAATATACCCGTAGGCATGTTCTTGTTCTGTTCATGTTTTTGTGAGTCATTTCTTTTTTATTTAGCAAGTTAACAACTTGGACCACAGCAACCATTAACAAGAAATTAGATTATGACGAAACGCTACAAATTAGATGATATGTTTTGAATTTCTATACATTCAATTATAATCACGTATACACACATACTTGCTTCTTTTTTTTCGAACTGACTATGCTATTGACCTAGCAAGGCTTAGCTTCACCGGACTGCACATACTTGCTTCCAACGCGTCCATTGATATCATAATAACGCGCAGCTTCTGGTCTAATATATAGTTTCTGTTATGGATATAATATTTTCGTTGCTATTAACAACCGTCAATAATGCGTTGTATAAAAATATAGACAACAATATCACCCTCCATTCGAAGAACCCTACGTTTAATACAAACAATTGGGGTTCCAAACGGGGGAGAGATGAATCATCACTACAGGGGTTTCATCAAAATCCAGCTGCGATTTAAACGGGTTTTTCTCAAAAATCTATATATATAATACTAGCCGTGATCGAAACTCCGCACACGTTTATTGCGCAGTAATTTGTTTTGTGTTCCGTACTAGAATATGTTTTGTGCATTCTAAAAGTATAATTAATAATTATCATTAATGTTGGAATAACATATATTTCTCTTGTATATGTATTTTAATTCGTATTCGCTGAGAAGAAATACGTTTTTAATTAATAATTACTTTTGTTATTTTTTTAAGTACTTTTGTTAATCTTTATTATATTGATTGCGAAATGGTTCCAGCTATATTATATTCTGTGCGTTAAACGTCAAACATCACCTCTCCAAAATCTCTCCAGGACTCTAAAAACATTTTTGACGAAATTCTTTGGTTTGGCCACATTTCCACAACATATGTTAAAAATCATCCGTAGACTAGCAAACATCACAAAGCAGGGATATTTTTTGCCCATCATAAAAAGTTATTTATTATGAGGCATGTGACCGGGCTGATAAAAAACTTTAAAAGTGTGATAAGTGTCATAATTGATGTCTTAATTAAAGCTAAAATTGAGGCTTACAAGCAATGTAAAAAATATTTGAGATCGTTGGGCTATATAAATATAAAAGTAACAACTGCACCGGGCTTAGTGAGGAGCGCAGAAGCATTCAATGGAAATGCCAACTGATGCAAGGGACTAATTTTGTGTTTGCAATTTCGTGACCTAACTAACCATTCAATCTAATTATACATATTTAAAAATATGCATATGTGTATTTAGTGTACTCGAGATATGTATTATAGATCAAAGAATAAAAAAGTTTCTGCTTATTTATTTTTATGAAAAACTTACAGGTTACTAAACTAAGGGTTAGGTTAGACTTGTGTAACAAAGACAGCGCGAGCCGGTTGCGGTAATGGTACGCGAGCACACTGCGTTTTCTAAGTTAGCAACTTGATGATATTTAAGTTAAAAGTAAACAGTTCCGTCTCGGTTTGGTTAGGTTATGTTAGACTTACAAAAAAGGTAACGCGAACCGGCCGGGCCTGCGGTCGGCGAGCGCTGTGCATTATATATGTAAGTACCCAAAAGAGTAACAGATAAAAATACCAATTACACGTTTTCACACTTTCTTACCAACTGCATAGAAAAAACAGACATAAATACAATTATAAAAAATATAATAATAATAATTATAAACACAAAGTCAGAATTATTAAGAAAAGTACGTAAACTTTATCTAAGAAAAGATACGCCAGTGTAAAATAATTCTGCATTGTTGCCTGAACAATTAAATTGTTTACACGCCCAGAGCAGAAGTACATTCTGTCTGTATGTTAAGCTTACAAATGGTACATATAATAATAGGTCTTTACCTATGAAATTGCAGTACTGGCCATTTCAAATCAAAATAATTTTTGTTTGGCTAAGAATTCTAATTTCAAATTAATTTTATTTTAAAAACATGGAATTCTTTTTCCAACAGTAGTCATTTGTTTATTGATTAGTGTTACATTTTCATCGCATTTCAATCTTTTTTGTCATCATGGATACGTTAAAAATGTGAGTAATTATGGAATATGAGTACCGTCGTGGCAGCAACGCGGCACAAGCGGCACGCAACATCAACGACGTTTACGGAGCTAACACTACAAACCAACGCACCACCTGTGATTAGTTTGCTCGCTTCCGTTCTGGAAATTTCGACCTCAAAAATGAACCTCGCGGTCGTCCGAAGACTTTGGTCGACAATGACGAATTAAAGGCGATTGTGGAAGCTGATGATAAACACACTACGGCTGAATTACCAGAAGCTTTCGACGTTAGCGTCAAAACAATATTAGTCCATTTGCGTCAAAGGTAAAGGTAAAGCAAGGTAAAAAAGCTTGACAAATGAGTGCCCCACGAACTCAATGATCGCCAGCGCGAAGTACGCGTCGAGACGTGCCTTGCACTGCTCAACAGACACACAAATGAAGGAATTTTGAACTGCATTGTTACCTGCGATGAAAAATAGATTCTGTTTGATAACCGCAAGCGCTCAGCAAGTTAGTTGGATCCTGGTTCAGCACCTAAACCTTGCCCTAAACGAAAACTTACCCCTAGAAAAGTGATTGTGATTCATGTGATTCATCACAGCTTCTTACCAAACGGGGTGAGCATTACTGCAGATGTGTACTGTAAAGAACTGAACACAATGATGGAGAAGCTGGCACATTTCCAACCAACACTGGTCAATCGCTCGTCTCCGCTGCTCCTGCACGACAACGCGCGACCTCATACTGCACAACAGACGGTCTCGAAGTTGCAAGAACTGGGGTTGGAAGTTCTCCGTCATCCGCCCTCCTTACCAGACCTTGCGCCTACAAACTACTATTTTTTCCAGAATTTGGATAACTCCTTGGCGGAAAAATAATGCAATACACGAGAGGCAGTACAAAATGCCTTTGAAGAATTTGTCGCCTCCAGTCCAGCTGATTTCTTTAAGAAGGGCATCAATAAACTGCCACTGCGTTGGCAAAGATGCATTGATTGCATGGGTGATTACTTCGATTAATACAAATAAAAAATACATGAAAAAAATTCGTTTCAATTTTTTCATACAAAACGGCAATTTCATAGGTAAAGCCCTAATATTTCTTAACATACTTGCAGCCACACATAACTGAACTTTTGATAATAGTTCTAGTCAGTTTACAATTTCATTGGCTATATTACTATAAAAAGTTAGAACAGCTAATTTATGTCGTTTAGAGTGGCAAAAAGGGAAAACACTTACATCGCTATATACAATCAGCTAAGTAATGGGAGATTCTAAATTGTATAAATTGTAAATACTGAAAAAAAAACATTTTAAATCCGTTCAATACATGAAATGTATGTATTATAGTTATGGTTCCAAACTAGAGAGACATATTCTATGAGACTACGAACAAATGCGCAATTATATCTTTTATCTTCAACGATTTTATGCAGTTCAATTCAGACAACAATCGAGGATCGAAACCAAGGGCTGTAGAGGAATTGCTTACTATGTTATCAATATGTGAATCGTATGAGAGATTCGAATCCAAATTGACTGCAGGATTCCTCACTATATTAACTTTTGATAGTACAGTATTCTTGAATATGTAATTTTGTTCAATTGCAACGGGTATACGAGTAAAGGAACAAACACAACACTTCAACTGTCTGAATCTTCTTGAATACTAATTGTGTCATCTTGGTCAGTATTTAGGTATATAATATGAGTCACCGGCATAGACTACAATAATAAAGACAAGAAAACACGTTGAGATATCATTAACAAAAATAGTGAAAAGAATAGGTCCCAGAGAGATCCTAGGCGAACACCTGAAGCGATTTCGACAAGCTTAGAGGCATAACCACCGAGACCGAGAACAACAGTTTGAGACGACGATTTACGACCAAAACCACGTAAATAAGTCACAACGAATTTCCTGAGGTAATAGTTTGCGTGGTAAAATTACATGATCAAATCTATCAAATGCTATACTATAATCAGTATAGTAATATCAATATACAAAGGCTCAGGCACAATTCAAGTCAAATAGTGCAATATTCACTGCATAGTATTAAATTTGATATTGTTGATTAGTTGAAAGGCATTCAGAAAATTATGTTGGTATGAAATATGTATAGCATTTTTAATGGAGAGGTATACATCGTATATATATTGTCTTTTCTAGAAATTTAGTGAATAAGCATAGTTTTTGGCCTGTACTTTTCTACAATATCTTTCACACCTTTTTATGAGAAGGATTTTTATAAGCTACTTTTCAGATTATAACTATAAAACTCTTTCAATAACTGAACGCTAAAATAAAATTGAAATTGGAACGGTAAGGCTTTCAGCACGTTTGATAATGATATGAAAAACAATGTCATCTGCATCTGCAAATACGCTAAAATCTAGTGAAAATAATCATTTATAGTCCTCTATTTCATCTACCTTAATATATTCTATATCGCATGGAGTTTTATTATCAACTGAATCACAAATAATAATTTGTGAATCGTCATTACCTTCTGCTTGAAGGAAATTAGAATAAAAGTATCTACTAAATATGTTAGAGATCCTCTCGACTCGATGGTTGCAAGCTAAATTTCATTACCGAAGGGGTAATATGATTTTTGTAGTGATTCTTTTTACATTTTTACTTTACATTAGGTACTCCAAAAACATTTAGGACGTTATGAATTATTGGACTCTTTATAAGCAATATAATGTGTGTATTTATTGTCTACTATATGTGTACAGACTTCGTATGGTTGAAATTATTTTTTTACATACAAAGCTTCTTTGTCGTACAATATATATAATGTTGGAAGTAGTATAGCTGGGAATTTAAACAAAGAACTGGTTTCCTTCACTAAAACCGCAGCGTCATATAGAACTAATCATTCAAAAAGCAACTAACGTTACGGTAAAGTAGTAAAATGGATAACATGAACGGTACAGAAATTTACGTTTTTCATTGCACCTAGTAGTGAGTTATATTAAAATAGATAGTATACTATCCATCTCCATATAGGTGTGACAAATCTCATGATGATCAGTCAAAGTATGTTAAAATCTACGTAATCTTAGATATATAGGCGACATCTCCCAAACATATATCTATATAATAGTGTATCTAGAACATTGCAATATTAGAATACGATGAAATTGGCGAATATTTGTAGAAATTTAATTCTTCAATAGTGTTTGTCGTAAACAGACAACGGTTTCGTTAGTTGTATTCTAAATAATAATAAAAACTATCGAAGTGAAGAAATGGAAGAAACGCTCCATCGAACTAGATTCATAACAAAAATTGGAAGTAGAACATGCATTCACTGATATTGGGGATGAATTTTTTTCTTTTATTTTTCATCGCTCTTGCGTCGTAAACTGAAACACTCCTAAATTTATAACTACCACGTATTTCAATACAATTTTTAACATTTTCTCCAAGGTGGTAGAGCTACACTGAAGCTATTGATGGTTTCAGCATGAATGGGTCGGCTCGCCCGGGGTAGTACCACCGGTCCCACAGAAACACCGACGTGAGGCAACAATACTTGCATTGTTGCGTTTCGTTCAGTCAGTAAGAGCGCCGTAGGCCCACCTCCCCTCTCCTTCCACCTTCCCTTACTCCCTCTCTCCCCCAAGACAGGTTGACAACGCACTTGCGACTCCCTTGGTGTTGCAAGTGTCTATGGACGGCGGTGATCACTTAACATCAGGTAACCCACCTGTCCGTTTGCCTACTATGATATAGAAAAGTACGTCAATTACATTCCAATTAAGGAATACTTAAATCCATAATATGTAAATTTGTATCACAATTGTATTAAATCATTTTGGTTACGCCGTGGAAATAAAACCACAATGTTATTAGTACATTTGGAATTGCTTGACAATACGTTAAAATTTGATATTTATTTATAATTTGATAATTCAACGTATATACTATAATATGTATTTATTCTGTAAGTTTTCTTACTAATAAATAGTATTTAGCTCTAGACCCTAATTTATCTATATATAAATAGGCGAAGATAAAACAGTACATATTTTTCTCTATTTGTCAACCGATTCTCTACTTTTTTTTGTTTAGTAGTCGTTGACAAAATTTAGTGTTATCAATTTGGGAACAGTTATTCATCTACACCATCGTTACAGACAAATCCTTTATTTTAAGGCATGGAGGCATTCGTCATACTTCACTATGCTTATGTCAACTCACCTACGATATTTGTAATCTCTTTGGAAGCCTTTGAATTCGGGAGGCTACCATGCGGTATACTCATGTATACCGTATACCGCGTCTCACGAACTCTCTTTTATACTCGTATATATGAATAGCTAACTTAGTTTAGCTTAGACTGATTCGCAGTGTTGCATCCAAGGCAACAGCCCAAGCCGAGGTTTGGCCACTCTGGCATACTTGAGGATTTTTTTTAATTGTAGCACGGCACAGTGACTACACTATGCCTGACGGTAAGCACAGTACAATCCAAATACAATGGCGACCACCGAGTGACACACTCATGCATACATGTATAGTCATGCCAGCCTGTGAAAAGCTGGATATGCACAGGTTGATCCCGAAACTCGACCCGCAGAAGCGAATCCGCAGAAGCGGTGGTTGCGACACAGTCATGCTGTAAAACCCTATCACCCCGCTTTTGCCATCGCCTCGTTTGTTATTCAGCAGGGTGCACCACGTGTAGGTGAGGTTGGCTTGGGTATCTCATTCTTATGATGTTATTCGACACCCCTTTTATTGTAGCACGGCAGAGTAACTGCCCTATGCCTTATGGAAAGCCCAGTACAGTTCAAACACGTCATCCTTCACCGGTCGCCGCTATCATGCCGGTCTCCGTAAATGCCCCTTCACGTTACGCTTGAAGAACCCCATGTTATGGGAAGGAGTGCACACACTGGTTGGGAGAGTGTTCCACAGTTTCACATTACGACAATGGTAAGATGTTGCAAACTTTTTTGTTCGTTCCCAGATAAGATTTACCGTAAAACTCAACGTAACCAATGGTCAACTGATTTTTTACTGCACCGTACATATGTTGCAGTCATAAAAGAAATAAATCCCAAATACCGTTTTCCATTGTCCAATATTTTTTTTAAACATGTCACTAGTATTTGTATCCTCAAACCTTACATCCAGATGAAATATGTAAACTATTATTTTTATTTATTTATACACCAGATATGGAAAATATCTGTATAATTTCTTTTATTTTGAATATGAACTTCTCGCAGGAAGTTATCAATTGTACCACATATTGATTACACCTCGAAGAAAGCTTATTTTTAACCGACTTCAAAAAAGGAGGAGGTTATAAATTCAACTGTATTTTTTTTATGTTTGTTACCTCATAACTTTGGACTGGGTGAACCGATTTTGATTATTTTTTTTTATTTGAAAGCTGGTACTTCCCGTGTGGTCCCATTTCAATTTGGTCCAGCTCCGACAACGGCATCCAGTGCAAAACCGTATAAGTTTTAAATTTGCATTAAGTATGTACACGACAAATAGACGAATAACTCAATATCACGTTAACCGATTTCGATGATTCATCTTTTATTAGAAAGGACGTACTTCAAGGGTAGTTTGATGAGAGTTTGGTTAGGTTCTGATTATGGGATCCGTGACAAAGTAAGAAAACTTTCAAGAAACGAGCTTACTCCTTTCTAAAGGGCCGGCAACGCATCTGTGTTTCCTCTCGTGTCGCAATTGTCCATGGGCGGCCGTGATCACTTACCATCAGGTGATCCGTATGTTCGTTTGCCACCAATATTATAAAAAACTCTTCAATTCTTAGGAGCCTATTGTGCTTATGTTCGTTGCTGTGTTGCAACATGACGCAAGCATTGTAATTACATTACTTAAGGTGTATTATATGTGAAGCGATGGTAGCCGAGTTGGTGGTAGAAACTATCGCGGATTATTCATAAGGTTGCGTTCGTACCAAACGTTACTTATTGTACAACCAATTGAAACCATATCGCATACCATACCGATAGATACCATATCTCAAAAATGCGCATATTTTAATATACTTAAGGCGGAACGGAGTTCGCGGGTACTGCTAGTAAAATATATTTATGTATACTAAAAATGGAAAAATAAAGTAAATTTTCAAAAAAAGTATTAACCGACTTCAATATCAATCAAAAACCCATAAGACACTAAAAAGCGGAAAATAAATAGTTTATCAAATTAACCAAATTAAATAAAACATATGAATATATGTGCTACCTAGAGATGTATTGGAAGTCGGTGCCAACCAAACCGAAAATCATATCATCTACGTAGGTACAAAGTTTAAGTCCACTCTCGCGTAATACAAAAATTTTGGTTGGTACCGACTTCCAGTACATCTCTAGGTAGCACACATATTCATATGTTTTATTTAATTTGGTTAATTTGATAAACTATTTATTTTCCGCTTAGTGTCTTATGGGTTTTTGTTTGATATTGAAGTCTGTTAATACTTTTTTTTGAAAATTTACTTTATTGTTAACTTAAACCATACACTATATAACAGACTTACGAAAGAAATCGACCAAAAAGAAATTCACATTTAAAACTTACACACATTCATGTCTAAATCGGACTATACAAGGTTTGTCTTAATTTAGTTCTGACGGACGTTTCTAGGTTTCTAGCTTGAATTGAAATAGCACTGATGCACTGCGACTAACCATATGAGACGGTTTGGATACAAGAATAGCTTAATATTTTATGTATCGACCGCAAACGAATCGTTATAGTTAAGTTTAACTAGTAGTTAGTAGTAAGTAAGTAAGTAGTTACTTACGATGAATGACTTGTTATATTTTAATGAGAAAATATTTTTATTTATTTAATGTAATATTTCGAAGGGGGAGTCGAGTTTAGGCAACAACGTTTGCCTATTTCAACCGATGATTAACCTATATTGCATGGTTATATCACCAGATGTTGATGATACGGAAACGATTTCCGAACATTCCAATTTTCCTAACCATAAAAATTCCTTTACCGTCAACATTCATTTAATAAATATAGGCAAATTCATATCACAGTATAGTATAGTAGTTTAACTGCATGATCATCGTCAAAATATAATTATTAGATTACTAATTCTTTTGAATGCGTTCATCTTTGGTAGTACCGGTCAGATTTGAAAAAACGTCTTTGTATTTTATAGTCTTTTTATCGGGGAAAGTTTAGGCTATTTAATAGAGCTCACTCTTAGGAGTTGAATAATTTGCATGCAAAATGTAGTGGAGAAATTACGTTAAACAAGACCAAAATCACAGTCCGGGCGCGCCGTGTAGTAGGGTACGATCCACCCGGGGGGGACGTCAAAGCTGGTTGGCTGCTCGGCGGGGGCTAAACATGACTTAAAAAGGCCGAATCGTAAACGTCTATGTCAGCGAGATACCATGCTGCAGGGATGGTCAGCTCCATACGTAACAGTCCCGCTACATACATAATTTAAAGTTACCTGTTGTAACTTGTCTGTAATTAAAAACAGCTAGCTAATACGGGAGGGCTTTAAAATTCTGATAAGCAACCTTTTTGTATGGTGAAAGTGACTACAAATGGTGGGGGTAAACACTGTGTCGGGTAGAGTTTTGAAAACACCGATTCTCGTCCGCTCACATCCGATGCGGTCAGTATTTGAATAGGTGACGTTGACGTGACGTTGGGTTTTTATTAAAATGTTACCCTGTACTACAAAAGTTTCACTTCTATCGTGTGTGATTGCGACACACCCTGTTTTTTGTGCTTTTCATTCTTTTTTTATACTTTATAGGTTTTATAGGTATAGCCTTAGTGTACGACCAGAGTGGACGCTACAATCGAGCGTCAAGCGTGGCGTCGCGTCCGGCGTTCATTTCAAATATATACATTAATACGCGAGTGTCCTGAGTGGCCTAGTCCGGTGAAGCTGTTAAGACCTTGCTTGGTCAATAACGTAGTAAGTTCGAAAAAGACAAAAAGGGGGGTACTGAGTGGCGCGCGAGCGTCGTTCTTAGACGCGGAATGCGCTGCACACGATTCTACGCTCAACGCTCGATTATAGCGTCCACTCTGGACGTACACTTACAATCCCATCTGAGGTTAAATGGCGATGTGATCTAAGATGGTAAACACACTAAATCTGGAAGGTGACTGGCTCTCGAATGCTGTTGCCGGAACACAACAATCGGTGCTTGGCGTCAGATTTTTAGCTTGATGATGATAACTAACCAGGCAGACTTAGAGAAAGTCCATCATACAATGATTTTATTATAGTGTTCCCTACCATCATACTCTATGATTTCTTCACGATACTCTCCTTCACCGAAAGCTCTAAGTTAGTTACAAAGATTCGAATCTACGTCATTCGACACGGTGTCCAAATACGTTATCAACTAAGCCATCGTCGCTTCGAAGTTTTTTTTATATCATAGGAGGCAAACGAACAGGCGGGTCACCTGATGTTAAGCGTTCACTGCCGTCCATAGACACTAGCAACACCAGGGGAGTCGCAAGTGCGTTGTCAGCCTGCGTTGGGGGACGGGGTGAAGGAGTGGGGAGGGGAAGTGGGCCTCCGGCGCTCTCACTAGACGAACGAAACGCAACAATGCAAGCACTGTTACTTCACGTCGGTTTTCTGTGAGAGGGTGGTACTACCCCGGCGAGCCGACCCATTAATGCTGCAGTTATAACTTCAGCGTAGCTCTACCACCTAGAAGAGTGTTAATAGTGTCACGGCCACAGCTTGAATTGCTGCGCAGGTGTAAATCATTTTTTTGTGAAATCACGGGTTTTCATATAAAAGAAAGAGTAGGCGAGACTAAAACGCTATGCCAGAACGCCAATAGAGAGATTTCAAAGTGCAGGAGATTATAACTTGCTTTTACAATAACATGTAAAATAATTGAAAAGAGTAGAAAATGTCATATGTAAATCGGAAAATAGCTTTCTGCGTTATTAAAACTGCTATATATTTCTGCAATGTAAGAAAGCTATAAAATCTTATTTGTTCTATTAATATTAGCATAATTGTTCTTTTTAATATATTAAAAAACATGTAACTATATCATGTTTCCGTTAAAATAAGATTACTACAGTGTAAGTTGTCTTTTTCTTTTATCTGCATCCGTAGACCACGTAAATAAAAGATATAGATGACATCACCTGTTATCAAATGGCATTAGTCGCCAATTTAGGTTTCACCCGAAATTAATCACTTATATGTCTTCGCCTTCAATCGTAGTACTGATGACTGGGCTATGTCCGTGACTTAGCTCACGTTAATATGGAATTAAGACAACAGTACTATTTTTCTACATGTACTTTGCCGTACTAGTACATGTTAAACCTATGTACTTTTAATAACATATATGCAAAATTTCTTGTTGATCGATTGAATATTTAAAGTGGGAAAGCGTAACAAATGAACAAACAAAACAAAACGAAAAGGTACGAACAAACAAACAAACCAACTTTCGTATTTCTACTATTAGTAAGGGGAGTTAGGATTACCGTCAGCTTAAGGTTCATGTTTGAAATTAGCAAGTTTATTTTGCTCCAACTGTCATACGTTTACCGGTTACGTTTTAACCGATACCGATTTTAAACCGGTAAAATATTTTAATAATCGATATATTTGGAATCGCTTCGAACTGTCACTCGCGTTGGACTAGACATCAAATAGACACACACTGAAAAACCGATCCGAGTGATTCGTTCCGGTTTACACCATTTGCCAGTTCTATCTCTATGTATTCCGTTATTTTGTAAATTTCAACATGTTATCGAATATACAAGAATGTACAAGAATGCTTTTAAAATAGTAGACTTGTAACAAAATGTGATTAAAAAAAAATTAGGAGCATTAAATTAAAGTATATAGGTATATAACTTAACAGGAATAAAATATATCCTAGCGCCATCTAGTGGGGTTCATTAGGAGGGTCTCACTCCCACTCCCCCTTGAGGGGTCCATCATCTTGATCCCTCAGACCGTAGTTAGGGCCCCTTAGAAAGAGCCAACACCTGTCGGGAGAGCAGACGTAGTGCCGATTAGGCAGTCGGTGCTTCTCCGGCCAAAAGGTGTTAGAAGGCACTATGGTTTTAGTTCATGCGAATTTTACATAAACCATCTTCAGCTGCTCGGCGGGATGGATATCAGTTAGAGACCTCCCATATATCCATCTATATAAGGATAATAGATATATAGATAAGGATAAATGGTAATTACTAATTGTGGCTCAGAAAGCAAACACATTTATTCAAATTTTCCCCGAAAATCAAGCAGCGGATAAGAGAAAAGCGTTGGGCACGTTAAATGGCCACTATTCCACTCACGTACTTTTGAAAAGCTTTCAATCATTATAATATACTTTACTTGAAAGGGTCATCTGTTGGTTTAAAGTGTAGATTTGCCTGAATTATTATAACCATTTCTTAAGGTATTTCAACTCATATATTTATCTAGGCAGTGCACTTCAATATTCAATACATCGAGTCCCTAATGGCATATTTTGCAAGAACAAATCCGACATAACATATAACATGAATTGCTAATTATAGAGTTCAAGTTGTATATTGGGAAAAGTTTACCACCTTTTTTTTTTAAAGTTTACCACCTACCAAATAAATTTATTTTGAAATCGCTCAACGCGAATATAGAAGGTGTCACTTCATAACATTAAAAAAAACTTTCTTGGAAAAAGTAATGAATTGTTTTTTATCTTCGTCTTGTTATATATAAGTATATTATTATCATACGTTACATATCGATAAGTAATTACACTAACAACGAATCTAATCGGAAAAGTTTTCGACAGCACGCTCCACTAATACAATATTTTCACTCTATATACATATAAATGGATGTCGGTATGTCCTGAGATCGATATTTTATGCTATCCATTTTACTATAACTCGCAAATATGTGGTGTTAGATTTTTATAATAATTTGACGCGATGTCCTGAGCGGTTGCTAATCTTTATATATAAATTACTTCTGTACGTGTGTACGTCACTGAACTCCTCCTAAACGGCTGGACCGATTTTGATGAAATTTTGTGTGCGTGTTCGAATGGACCCGAGAATGGTTCAGATTCATAACTGGACCCGGTAGGTGGCGCTGCGGTTGATTCTTTTTATTATCCTTAACGGGACTGCTAGTTAAATATAGAATATTAACTAGAAATAGAACTGTTGGTGTTCCAAATATTACTATAGTCTTTGTTACAACGGCATAACCACGATATTCTTTAAAAACTTTCTAGGAGTTCAAAGGCATCCTGCCGGATTGGCTTAATAGAGGATGGGGCTCTCTGACGTTCCGACTGGTGCAGGTCCTGACTGGACATGGTTGCTTCGGTTGGTACCTGTACCGGATAGCACGCAGGGAGCCGACTGCCGTATGTCATCAGTGCGGCGTTGACCCGGACACCGCGCAACACACTCTGTCTGAGTGTGCTGCGTGGGAGGAGCAACGTCGCACTCTGGCTGCGGCGGTAGGGCAAGATCTGTCACTGCCGAGCGTGGTTGCGGCCATGCTCGGCAGTGAGGAAGTGTGGAACGCAATGGCCGCCTTCTGCGAGGAAGTCGTCTCGCAGAAGGAGGCGGCGGAGAGGGTTCGTGAGCAAGATCCTCAAAGTGACCCTCTCCGCCAACGGAGGACAGGCAGGAGGAGGCGGCAGTTTGATCGCCTCCTCCCACCGTAGCTGGACCGGGGAGGATGGGTCGGGGGACCCATCTTCCCGTTGCACAGGTCCGGCGGAAGGAGGAGACGGCCGGTGTGTATCGGGCTGTCTCCTAACAAGACGGGGCCCGGCGGCGGCGCTTTCGCTACGGGGCCAACCGCTGGGGCGGCACGATGAAGTCTATAGAGATCTCGTGCCGCCCCAACTATAGCGGCAGACGTACACCGTGGGGTTTTAGTCCGTGCGACTCGGACATAACCCACCCTCTCCCCCGGGAGGGTGGCGTATCCATAAGGGATTTCCCCACGTTAAAAAAAAAAAAAGGAGTTCAAAGGCAAAAAATGTTATTAGACCAAAACATCTGGAGCCTATCGATCTAACCATTTGTTCGTTTTATAATATTACATGGTTCTTACTATCGCATGCTTCACGTGGATCATTTAATCAATGACATGGTATTCAAAGTACATCTATAATATTATAACGATCAAGAGATTGTTTGTTAGTTACTTTCTGGTAGTACTAGTAAGATATCGTATTTTTTATATATGCATTTTTTAGGCTACTATCATTGGCCCGCGATTTTACAAAGTAATAACTCTCGACTAGTTGTCAATTTGTTTTAATAAAATATAACTAAGGGTTATGATACAAACCAAAGTGTTATTGGTTTTTTATAACTTATCAATTACAGAATGACATATTTCTCTAAAACAAAGTACTTATGAAATTAAATTGAAAATAATTTGAGGTTTATAGACAATTTCAATACGACTACATGAGGAGTTACTACAATAACACCCATTATCCATGCTGTCGTCGGCACAACAAGGAATGCATTATGTCATTGATATGTATAGGAAACTGGGCGAAAAAAAATACGTTTATTTTTTATCTAACAAATAACCCAGCCATTATTTAATTTTTAAGTTCCAAAGAGTTTGTATCCTCACTTTTTATTGGAGGCTCTTCCTATTACCATATATCAACAACACGTCCATACACTATATATGAATTTAAAAGAACGTGTATTATATTAACCCTCAATAAAATTGTAATAAAAAGAATTACGCTCATAAAAAAATCCACAAAGTGTCCATTATACCTTTTGATATCTTGTTCGAAAGCGCCGACCAAATGTTCTTAAAGGCAGAACACCACAGTTAGAGTAAATATTGGATAATATAAACGTAAGTGTGACCAGACTAAATATTAAGAGTTACATAGTACAAATAATATGTTCGATAAATTATATTAGAATGTTTACATATATAATTTATTTTTCCCTTCAAAATACTTCAAAGATACTGTTATTTTAAATAAAGCGATACTATACAATCAATCTGAAGACAAGTTTCGTAAAAGGAAACATTAAGACCAGAAAACATTACGTATTTCGTGTATACAGAGATAGAATCGTTTAATTATACAGTCCCGTCAACAACAAGGAAGGAATCTTTTGTGAAAACAAATACCTACTTTTTATAATACTATAAGATACATATAAGACATTCGCATAATACAATTCCTTAGAAATATACATTTAGAAACCGGAGTGGATCTGTATATTTGTTTATATAAAGGAAGAAGTAATGGGAGATCAACATTGTGCCAAAACTCCTGAAACTACGAACATAACTTTGGACAGTTGGTGCGTTTTATGACGTAAAGACTTACTCAAGCAGGATTTTTATTATAAATCAACTTCAAAAACATAAAAATTACTATGAATACGAATAGTTTATACCTTATGAAGTTAGAAAATTTTATATAATTATTTTTATGTACAGGATTTTAGAATTCCGAAAAATAAGTAATTGAAAATAGCTATTATATTTTTCTTAATTGTCTACATTATTTGACTACTGAAATACTAATTTCACGCAAACCAATGCGACATGCATAAGTATTCCAGGCCCGTGTGAAATTTCCAAAGGCAAGCGGACCTAGAATTACGTAATCCACGACAGTAAAGCGGTAACAAATATGGCCTAACATCGACATCGAAATGACAAATTCAGATTATATACCAATCAAATAATTAATAAATTAATAACATAGTTTCCTTAGTACATCATATTAGTTTTTACACTAATTAGTGCCTGCAAATTCGTTGTCGGAAAGAATGTTTTGTTGTTTTATGCGTATCTTATCTGAATTAAATGTCACCTTCCATTTTATATTTTAAACGCAATATTTTCGTTATTATCTAACCACTGTTATAATTTTACAAAGGTTAAATTTTCTTTGTTTATTTAAAAAAAAGTATGTGATCAGGTAAACCTGACGATCTTGATCTTGACTACTAGCAAGAACGAAGTTCTTTACACTTTTCCTCCAACTCCGAATATAATTCAATATGGCGATTGAGATTGTTTATAGTTGTATATTTTCGTCAAGTAAGAAAAAGCTTTACAAGTTAAAAACTTAAAGCTTTAAAAATCACAAAGAGAGAGAGAAGGTTACATGGATAAAGCACAACGCTTTTTCTTTACGTGACGATTTTGATAAGTCAACACCAATCGTAAGCCACTCTAAGGATTTATTTCCATGAAGTATCTATTTTTGTTTGCATTTTGGCTGGGAGACATTTCGAATCCCATAATTTACCATTTCCACTATCGCTTTGCAAAAGCCAAATACGTAATAAGGGAGTTGCTGAATATTATCTCAGTTGAGCGCTGCAATACGTTGCACATAGTCTTAGCGGCAACGTATGTAATGTATTCAACAATGTAATCGAGCATTACGTGGCTGAATTGTCGCCGGTTTCAGAGCAATGTGATACATTGTTTAAGCCGATTCTACGTGCTTACCTAATACCTTGCTTTATATCTACCTTTACATTGCCACCAATTATCTTCACACCAACATCGAGTTGTAAATATTCGCGAATATCACTATGACATTGGGAGCCACGTTGTATTTAAATAAGAATACCCAGTACAACACGACATAATGACGACACTGTGTCTGTTAGTGAGTCCAAAATAGTTCATCAACTACAGCGATCAATGAAAAATCAGCAATCCATCATTTATCTTCGATGGCACCTTACAAGCCTCTCTGATGATACACTGACGGAACCCGTAAGGCGACAAACTAAAATAATTTAATTTGACGAATTTATCATTTTGGAGTTGGTGATCGCGGCCTATTCGAATTTAGGGTACAATTACGCTTATATACTGTTATATAAAACAAAGGAGTCCGGCACGCGACAACCCTAAGCATGCTACTATAGCGAGTATACCTGGCATATGTTAGTACCTAACACATAACCATTGTTTAATGGTCAATTTCGCTATATAAAAAGTAGAAGGTGGTCAAACGTTTCAATATTTTATCAGAAATCGTTAGTTTTTAACGAAAAATAAAGGCAGCACGAAAAAAATATATGAGCCGAAACTGAAGAGAATAAATATACGAACAATGTCACCAAGCTAAATTCGTAACATCAGTCAAGGACTCGTGTTAGCTGTACATACAAAGACTTTATTAAAGTTGGAAACCAGTAAGTAAACATATACATGTATACTAGATGATTAGTAGGTAATTTTCTATCGCTGAACGGTCTTTGCTCCAGCTGTCTAGACAAACTGAAGTCTACAAGCCCCGTCCCACCTAACTTTAGTATCAAGTAGATTTTTGATTAATTCTTGAAACTATTACGAAACTTGAATTTTTGCTTTGAACGAAAAAAATCCGTGCACCTAAGAAAAGACATCGACCTTAGTTCACTCTAGCAAATATAAATCTATGTCTTTATATGCTCCTTCTAAAAATATTAACAAGAACGTTTTTTTTTTGTTTTCGTAAATTATAGTGTGTATATATTATAGTATTTAAAATAAATTATAATTAACATATGTAGAGCTAGCTTAAATAATGAACTTCGAAACAATGCTTCCGTGCACTATTGTCAATTCGAATTAATTAAATACTGTTAATTTGAAAAAAAATGGATTAAGTCTATTCAATTATATATTATTTCTTTTTATCATATTTATTATACAATGTTTAATATTCTACCAAACAGAAAATCTCACATTTACAGATATACAGATTGTTTGAAGTAAACCTTGATTCCTTTTTAAATATTTAATCATATTTTTAATTATTATATTATAGTATATCATATTATTAACAAGTAATGTATATAAAGAGCCAAATATATGATATATATTTCCCGAATAAAAAATTCAACTAACAAAAGAATAATATAATTCTCTTAGTAAAAATAAAGTTTAGGAAAAAAACGCGCAAAACGACAAAAAGAGTAGACGCTCAGCTGTTGAGAATTCGCAAACAGAAGTTTAACAATTTTTTGTGAGCATAGATATTATAAGAAATTAAATACAAACCTCGCCACACGCCACGACCACCAATTTATCTCTTTCATACTGCACCAATATATTTTATTTTCCGTTCACATAAACTTTCAACGAACTCATGGCAAGCTCGTTCGCGGAGCATAAAAGATGTACAATGCAAACGCGGCGCGGTCGCGTCGTTGACTGAACTGTGCGAGCTGTGTGGACGCCGAGCCGCTGTATGGAAAGGTTGGTTCGTAGCACCCTCGTCCCGCCCTATTCGAGCGTCCCCTATCCAGCCCTAACGACAACACTCTTCCCACTACTTTATTTCAAACTGGACACTATAAATTCAATAAAAACACCCATTTTCATTCAACTAAAGACACTATTTCCTTATTATTCAACATATGTGTGATATGATAACAATAAATCAAATTCTATAACGGTTAATCGATAAATTGTGCCTGTCAATCTTTTCATGATTGATCAAGTAGGCAATGTGACGGGGATTTATGGCATTGCAAGCGTTTCGCCTTATTTCGTGTCGGCTCGATGTGAATATAAACATCGGCGAGTAGATTCCTTTTCTTATAAATTACTTACTGTCTATTGAAAGTAATTTCCGTTTAAAAAGAATTGATTAAAAACTGCCTATGCGCTGTTGAAATTTGTCACATTAATTTATATTACTATTTCCGAGGCTTTAATTACGTCGGAATTATACTTAAATAATTGTCACATCATATATCATCATATATATTAATACGTGAAGCCTAAACTTTGTAATCCTTTTTAACGGAATTGGGCGAATGGATGGACGTGAAATTTGGCATAGTTAAAGTTTATATGGAGGAAGAGTGCAGAAAGCTATTTATTTTATATAAAATGCATTAGAAGTACATTAAATTAATTAAAATATGCGTTACTCACACTACTGCTTCAATTTTACACAACATATACACACATGTAAATAAAAAAGACATTTTGACATCTGTCAATAAAGGACTTCAAAAAAGGTTGTGAAGGAGGTTGCTATGCTCGACTGTATGTATTATTTTACTCTTACGCTCCAATTACCCTTTTTTATTCTACATTCAACAATGATATTAAATTTAATTAAAAAATCAATGAACTATGGTCGAATGTCGACCACTGGGCGCTCACTAGTATATTTTAAAATTTGTTTTTTTTTAATGACTCTGACTTTTTATTCATACATTTATATAAGTAATAATTATTACTTATTTTATTAATCAAACCACCATACGAGTCTCAATACGGTCATACGGTATAATTATTAATAACTTTTATATTTATTACTAGCTTCTGTCCACGTCTCCGTCCGCGTGGAATAGTTGCTTTGGGACGCGTAGCGAAAGCTGTCAAAGGGAAAATCACCCCGATTTTGAAACATTCTCCATTGGTGCTCCGCTCCTATTGGTCTTAGCGTGATGATATATATCCTATAGTCTTCCTTGATAAATGAGCTATCTAACACTGTAATAATTACAAATCGTTCACGAAAATCAAATACTGATACGTTAGATATAAATTCTTATTGTGTGTATAGAAGATATTCAAATATTACGGGGTCGTAATTTATTGGAACTGTGTCCGATTGAATAGTGTCCATCACATACCGCTGTGATCCCAGAAGTAGTCTATATCAACCCCAGCGGTCGACGACAGCCAGCAAAGGAGTCGATATCGACGAATAAAAAATTGGAAGTCCATGCAAATGGGGGTTAACGGTTCTAATTTAAGCAGGTCGTTGGTTTCATTTTCATTTTCCATGAATTCAACAATACTAATAGGTTAATAATACTCTCTTGTATTATAAAGTCATATCTATCTACCTAAATAAAAAATCCACCTTTTCAAAACGTACTTGAAGTTTAGGAATTTGCAAAAACTAATACCTAATATCTAGTAAGCAGAAGATGTATACATAACCGAAAAATATACCAAGTGGTCTACGAGACCTCTAATTTACCAGATTTAACACCCATCCATGACACTTACCCATGTTATTGTTGAAAATCAACCAGTATTTATCCAGCTACTAAGATATTTGCACCGGCAAGACAGCCGATCTTTCGATGGTCGCTGTTTTTGGAGTCAGCTTTGTTTATTTTGTGTTACTTCAATAAAAATGCCTTATAATAAAAAACAACAAGTTCAAATTACCCAACATTTGATTTAGTTACATTATAATCTAGAAAATCATGAACCTAATAAATCGTAAACTTTTATTCGAATTTGAGAAATGAAATTAACAACAATATCTATATCGTCGTCATGTAGCCAGCTCGTCGTATTAACGTAATAATCTGGGAACTATAGAGGAATATTCTAAATTGGTCCTGTGATCTTTATTATCAAGTATAGAGAACATATATTGTAGGTAATCTGAATGGATCACTAATGCTAATTTGCTCCAAATGCTTTTGATTGCCAAGGTTGTTATTGAGAAGCTAATGTTATGTATTGTATATGTATATATTATACTAGCTGTTACCCGCGGCTTCGCACGCTCTTTTTTAAAATGTATTAAAGAAATGTAAAATTGTGGGTGGGTGTGTACAGTACAGAAACGCTTTTTCAAAAAACATTTGTAACTTCGACACGAACGCCATCTACTGTAACATGTGACGTGTACATTAGATATGTGAATACTAATAATATATCGAATGGGATGGGATTTATCATCAGCAACATACCTGGATTTTCAACCTACTATATACCAAACTCAGTGCTCACTAACACTATATAAGAAAGTAATGAAAATTATAAGCTATACATTATCGAATAATATATCTTAAATCTTTTATTATATAGATATAATATGCCCGTATTGTCTATATACTTAAGTTATTCTTATACGTTGCTATAAACGCTCAGTTATGTAGAAGCAAACGCGGTAAATAAAACAATATGGCCGCCAAATTGACCAAAAAGATGATATAATTCATATTACATACAAATATATGAGTTTCAATTAGGTATATTTATTATTATTGGAGTCCAGTAAGGTACACATCTATCGCGGTTGTAACATATGTTTGATCAATTTCACACGAACGAATACATAGGTAGCAGTTAATCATTACATAGTGTACCAATTCAAATAAAAAAAGAATCATTAAAATCGATTCACAATTGACTAAAATATCGATTAAAATACATAAAAAAATACATACAACCGAACATAGTAACCTCCTCCGTTTTCAAAGTCGGTTAAAAAAAAGTCCTCTGTCAGCTTATCTGTTCGCGATAAAGTCAAAAACTACCATTTTCACCAGTTTTTTACCATATTTTCACCAGTAGATAGAATGATAATTTATGGGGAAGGTTTAGGTATAATTTGTCAAGGTTTTCATTTTATTATCCGTCTCCGTCCGTATAACGTCTTCCGAGCCCGCTAGTTATCTGCCCGTAAAAGCCCCGTGAAAGTCGGTCCAATCAATTAGGAGATAGAAGGATATTGCGGACGAAGTCTTGAGAAACAAAATAAAATAGTCTAAGTTACTTCTTATAAGGTGAGTTATCTTCCAGTGAAAGTCCCGTGAAAATCAGTTCAAGCATTACGGATATTCCACTGCGTCCGAAGGCGAATAAAAAACCTAAATTATTTTTTATGAGGTCTGCTATCTATTTTATTTGTTCTCTATTACGTATTATAAAAATAAAGTTTGTGTATGTACAATTAAAATAACATCTTTTTGATGAATGGATATGGCTACAAATGACCAAAAAAAAACTTTATTTATACTTTGTCTATATTTTTATATTATTATATTTTGTCTGTTTCTTTGTTTGTTCTGGGTAATCTCCAAAACGACTGGACCTATTTTAACGGGAATTTTACTTTTTACTGCCAGATAACCGAAATTATAGCGGTTGACATATTGTATTTGTCCGCGGCTTCGTCCGCATTACTTTGGGCCGACTTTCACGGGGTATTCACTGGTAGATAACAGACCCCATAAAAAGTAATTTAGGTTTTTTATTCGCCTTCGGACGCAGTGGAATATCCGTAATGCTTGAACTGATTTTCACGG
>MU158704.1:309767-335766 GCA_015888305.1 Antheraea pernyi
ATAAACAAACAAACAGACAAAATATAATAATATAAAAATATAGACAAAGTATAAAAAAAGTTTTTTTTGGTCATTTGTAGCCATATCCATTCATCAAAGAGTTGTTGTTATTTTAATTGTACATACACAAACTTTATTTTTATAATACGTAATATAGAACAAATAAAAAATTGGAAATAAAAGTAGTATAAACTTTTTGAATACGAAAACAAAATAAACTTTGAAAATGTTAGCGTTGATACTTACCACATAACTTCAGAATTGGCAGTATGGATTAATTCCTTCGCCTATGAACTATTTGAATAGGAAAAAAAAAACTTTGAAAATGTTAGCTTTGATACTTACCACATAACTTCAGAATTGGCAGTATGGATTAATTCCTTCGCCTGTCCTATTGGACGAATATTATTACTACTACTTACTACGTTACCATGGCAACGTATATAATAATAACGTAATCGCTCAAAAGCAAAAAAGTGCCCGATTTTGAAACATTCTTCATTGGTGCTCTGCTTCTATTGGTCTTAGCGTGATGATATATAGCCTATAGCCTTCCTCGATAAATGAGCTATCTAAAACCGAAAGACTTTCTCAAATCGGACTGGTAGTTCCTGAGATCATAGCGTTCAACCAACCAAACAAACAAACAAACAAACAAACAAACAAACAAACAATTGTTTGTTTGTTTGTTTGTTTGTTTGTTTGTTTGTTTGTTTGTTTGTTTGTTTGTTTGTTTGTTTGTTTGTTTGTTTGTTTGTTTGTTTGTTTGTTTGTTTGTTTGTTTGTTTGTTTGTTTGAACTATCTATATTAATCTATATCTATACTAATATATAAAGCTGAAGAGTTTGTTTGTTTGTTTGTTTGTTTGTTTGTTTGTTTGTTTGTTTGTTTGTAGATAGTTCAGCTTCTTTAAATCTTGCAGATTGGAGCGAATTTCTTAGTCTCTTTTAAACAAACTACAGTGAATCCTCTTTGTATAATATTAGTCCGGACTTGAACTGACTTTTAAAAATACAATTTAAAAGTTGTTTAATATATCGGTTGTTGGAAAAACTTTACTATATCTAGAACCTAACATTTTATGTACAGATGAACAAATGTTGTTTATACGAATGTCGAACTTCATATGTGCAACCTCTTTTATTAGGACATCCATAATATAACGATTAGACCGGGTTTACTATAATTAATTTCTAATATATAAACTAATATGTTTACATGCAATTGCAATTGTAATGTATAATATATAAACACTTCAGATTAAACTCTTAGAAAGACCCTTATTTATGACATTTCCATATAAAAATTAGTATTAAAGTGATATTGTCTAAGTGTTTTTTTTAACTGACTACGCTATTGACCTAGCAAGGTTTTGACAACTTCACCGGACTACTAAGGCGAACGCTTAAGGCACTCAGCCGATTTTATTTGACAACTCACTCAAGGGTGCACGGCACACCTCGGCTTGGGCTGTTGTCTGATACATGCAATACGCGACCTATCTGAGCTAACCTAAACTAAGCTAACTATTCATATATATATGAGTTGTTGAAACATATATGTGTACCAAACATACATACCTCAACAACTCTTATATATATTTCGTATCGGGGTTGTCTAAGTGTTCACACGTCTAGATTATTACAATAGAATTCAGCCTTATATAGGAAATTGTCAGCTTGTCAGCACTTTACATGCCTTATTTACTATATAACAGTTTATAAAGAATAACACATAGACTATTTAATTCCGAGATAATATAGTTTTATAAACTGAAATAATTTTTTAAATCGGATCAACATTTTCAGAGATTTCTTTCATGAAATATACTATAAAAACTTTATCTTTTTATTATATTGCTATGTATAAAAGAGATTTAATTAAAAATATTCTTTGAGACGATAATGAACGAAGCAACTCGTCTTCAGATTGAATGTGAAACAGTGATGGTATCAAGTTTGGAGTCTTCGAGAATGGAAAACCACTCCAATTACCGAACTTTCCTTGAGCTGTAAGATAAACGTTTAGCTCTGGGTTTTAACTTACACGGAAACTTAGTAATCATATTTACGTAAAATGTACATAAAAATACGTGAATAAATAAACTTTTGATTGTTTTCTTCTTAGTATTTAGCATTATTAGTATGTATAAAATTTATGGTATTACCGATTTAATTATAATCGACGTTTATCATGTGTATAGCATATATAAAATGTGTATAAAATAGTAAACCAAGTTAGATTACGTATATGTTTTAACAAAATAGTACATATGGAATAAGCGATATTGTACAAGAAAATAACAAAGTCTATACGTGTATATATCGAATAAAAGGCGTGCTACCCCAACTGAATCAATTCTCTTGACGCCAGATAATTGAAAGGAAAGTATAAAGTTAGTAACAAGTCTCGGAAAACCCTTGTATTGATTTTCCAAGTACAATATTATGGAATATTCTATTATTCTGGTTTAAAAATAGCCGAAATAGAAGTAAGTTTTTTTTTATTATATTAATTATGTCGCTTATGTGGTATAGTGGTATTCTGCCATACACTCTTTTAAGATAAACATATATCGAATACAGTACGTAATGGTATCTGCAGGTAAAACAAAATAAATAATTAGACAAATAAGTGTAATGGAATAATAAACAAGAATATAAAATTCACTCTTGAAATTTAGGCGTATAGAGTGCTATTACAAAAAATTAAAATACTTATGAAATACTTGCTTTAAAAAGGTTTCTTATTAAATGCACCGCGCTCGCCCGAGGCACTAACCATTTTTTTTAACGTGGAGAGAAAATCCATCACGGACTGTCAGGTTCCCGGGGGAGGGCCTGAACTAAGTCGACCGCCAACTACGTGCTGGGATGCAGCTGCCGATGCCTTACGGCGACTTTAACCGACTAAAACTCCACGGCAAACCGTACGCCGCACTATGGGAGTGTCACGGGGGAGCGTGAGCAAGCTCCGCGACACCCCCGGCGGCAGGCGCTTTCACGCCACACCCGGCTGAGGCAGCCCGAATGGGAGACTGCCTCCCAGCCCGCCGAACCAGTGCAATGGGAAGTCGGGGCCCCCGCCCCTTCCCCCCGGGTTCAGCCAGCAACAGAGAGGATAACAGCAACAGAGAGGATAACAGCAACAGAGAGGATAACAGCAACAGAGAGGATAACAGCAACAGAGAGGATAACTGCTCCATCGCCGCTCCACCATCCGCCATAGCCTTCCCTAGGTTCACTCCGTCCTAAACTACCCTATCTCCCCTCCCCCCAACCCTCGATCCTAACCCTATCCTACCTATTTACACAACCCTACGCCCACCTATCCCCTATACTTCCCTACCCACAAAGTAAGTAGGTAAGCTAGAGGTTACCTAACCACCTTCCCCCCATTCCCCCACCCTACAATCCCTACCAAACCTACCTATCGCAAGTCTAACCTAACCTAACCAAGGCGAAACAAAAGAGCAAGATGGCGAACATTCAGCGACCGCGGTGCATTTAATTCGAAACATTTTTAAAGCAAGTATTCAATACGTATTTAACTTTTTTGTAATAACACCGATAATATTTAAACTTAATACGTATAATCTTATGTGTATATATATCTATATATAATATTAATAATATAATTATCTGATGTTTTATACACAGTCTTATGAAATAGAACCGATTTATCAGACATCCTTCATATAAATAAATGTAGAGTTCTCAGTATAACTCCTTTAGTTTCTCCTCTACGAAGGACAGTTCTCGGAGGTAATTGAGACCTATTTATTCCTAGAACGTGTATTTTCAATAAAAGACATTCGTCTAGACGCTTAATATACCGCAAATAAATATATGGTATAACAATCATAATTAAGTAATTATTTGTAGTTATTTGAAATAAATTGGCTAAATAAGAAATTGGCTAAATATATTATTATATATAATTATATATAAATTAAAAATATTACGTTACTGAAGTCATTCTACATTTTTATTTGTTCATTGAAGCGGAGCAATATGGTGGAGAACAGTGGAGTAGTGTATCAGCATGGGTCCAAAATAAACGAAACGATGCAATATATGTGATTTTGCATGCAATCCCACCCCCGGAATGTCGTGGCACGTCATCGCTCGCTCTGTTGTACGAAACGTTATACGCTCAACATTGACATATAAAAACTCAAGACACACAGTCTCGAATAAAAGTAGCGTTCAATACCGTCCCGCAAAAGCTCCCTAATATACATACGTGTTTTTTTAGTTATGCGATAAACTTATGATATTACTAATTCAAGATTACCTGAACGATTTAAAATTGTTTTTACAAGGAAGCAAGCGACGCGAGACTATTTGAAATGAGCGCATAATTCAAAATTATAAGGGACGGCTAGTAATATCTTTCTTATATATTAATACGTGAAGCCAAAACTTTGTACCCCTTTTTTAGCGAATTGAGCGAACGGATGAACTTGAAATTTAGCATATTTAAAGTTTAGATGGAGGAGAAAACAATTTTTTTAATATAAAATGCATTAAAAACATATTAAATTAATTAAAATATACATTACTCACACTACTGTTTAAATAACACACATGTAGATGAAAAAGTCGTTTTGACGTCCTTCATTTTACTCTTACGTTCCAATAACCTTTATATATCCTAAATTCAATATTTTGAACATCACTTACGTTCCATGCCTTCATGCCCTTCGAAATTAATTGATCTAATTGTAGCTTAATTTTATAATAATATGATATGTCAATTGATAACATACATTAATAATGAAATGATAAATATATGAAATTATTATTATTTTCTTTGGTCTCATTGAGTGTCAAAATGAATAATGTTCGATTTCGACCACTAGGCGACCACTAGTTATAAGTAAAAAGGTGTAGATACGTTACCTGTATGATATTTTTACACAACGAATGGCACAATAACAGACACATACGTAAATTAATATTGTAACGTCACACTATCTTAGATAAAATGTGGATGTAAGACGGCATATACTTAATATTGGTTGTGAAAAAGAAATAGTTATATGTTGCTTAGGCAACATCTATATCTGCCCGTCAAAAATAATCAAAATATACAGGACATCTTTCTTTTTTTTTCACATCTATCATTTCTTAGCGTAATATTTGTTGATTTCGTTATATATGGTATTTGAAAAATATTAATTAATTCGTGGTAATAGTAAGACAAATGCCATGCGAATAAAGAAACTGCAAGAAGTTTTGCTTGCATAGTTTGTGCAATATATCATAACACAGGATAGCATTTGCCATAGTTTTGAGGCATTTTATGTAACGATCAGTAGATGCCATACTTCCATTAACACTGACATGATACTGAGATCACGTTTGCTAGCTAGTCGAGTTTTAACAAGACGCTGTCGAAATGTTTATGACGTAACTACAGCCTTTTACTTATAATATCATTGTGTACGCTCCGCTTTACCTGTTCACTATCTCAATATATAAGGAACTTGTATTTACTACACTAAATACAGGTTAACTGAATATAGTAATTGTATATTGCTATTCAAAAGAGTTAAATAAATGACAATTTATTTTTACTAATGAAAAAAATAACCAGTGAACAAAATCATATTTATATTAATTTGTAAGAGACTGGTATATTAGGTTATTTATTTGTTTAAAGTTTAATACCATAAATTTAAACACTATATTAGAGGACTCCAATACAAGACAATTAATTAGTAAATGGATCGTCCGCTTAAAACGTTCTATTAAATATTTATAATTGTATTGGTATCAGAGATTATTTTATTTTCACTAAAAATTGAAATCTATTTATTGTCAGTGTGGATTCGGCTTTCAAACTAACTATATTGCAAATTAAAAATTCTTTACTATAACCTACTAAATATAGATAATAGTAACGGGTATAACAACGATGAATTACCTTGTTGTGTTGTTATAACAATTGTACTTATAATTATAAATTTTTATACATTATGCTGTTTTTTTTTTGTTCGGTATTTATTGCTTTTTTTTCGAGCTGACTACACTGTTAGCCCAACAAAGCCTTTACAGTTTCACCGGACTAAGGAGAGCGCTTAAGGCACTCAGTCAATTTTATTTAGACAACTAGCTCAAGGGTGGGTTGCACGGCACACCTCGGCTTGGGTTGTAGTCGATACCGCGGATCTAACCTAGCTAAACTATCGTAAGCTATTCATACATATATTCGTTTGTGAATCATGTAATTGAAATTATATAAATTACAAACGTTTACATGTATATCGAATGTGAAAACGAACTAAACTACTCAGTTCAGTTCGAACAAGGGAGAAATTAAAACCCTTCCACCATGTGTGTAATGTGTGCACGTGTGTGAGGTGATCTGATGTATGTACAAGTGATGTGGGTGAGTCGCTGTATCGCGATAGTAACAGTTCGAGGGCTCCACTCCGAAGGACGACCTAGGCTCGAGATGTTACCGGACGAAACGCGAAGTATGTGCGGAATCGAATGAGGGGCTCCCGTTCACGGCGGCGTGACGGAGAGGCTCGCGCGCGTGGGTGCAAGCACGCATGTTAAAAGAGATCAGATCGAAGTAATAATTAAACGGTGCCGGCGCCGGGCATCTAATTAGACAATACAAGGTTACTACTCCTAATGTTCGGTCGTTTTAGAGAAAGATAGATATAAATATGCGGATTTATTCTATCTTTACTAAAAAGATTTATTTAATCGAGACTGAGGCGCACGTTAGACAATGTATGGTGGCCGCGATGGCGGGAAAACTAGAAATTCCGTCTAGGATACCTAGGTTCAAATTACTATTGATTATCACTGTTAATTTCGGATACTTCATGAACGAGTAGCAGCTGGGCGAGCCAGTCGATGCCGGAAAGAGAAAGGGTGGGTTCAGCCTGCGCAGGCTCAGCTGCTTGAGGCCGAGGCATAGGTTGGGTTTAGGAGCCCACGGGGCATCAGGGGCCCGTGCGAGCTGGAGGATACGCTTGACGCAGGTATGGACGCTGCCGGTGCACGGGAAGTGCTCCGACATGCCGAATGCCTAGATATGAGAGGTGGTGGTTGAGAGCGGGCGGAGGTGACAGGCGCCTTAGACAGAGAAACCTACCTAGGGTAGTAGGGGTGCTTAGTGCGCGGGACGCAGGGATAACCACGATAGTTTGCGGTATGACCCACGCCGCGGCACAAAACGCAGTTCGGAGGGTCGGTGGAGCTTGGGGTGAGGGTGCATTCCTTAGTGGAATGGTCGCCGAGGCACTTAACTCACCTGGGACGCAGTCGACAGTTTTAATATCTAAAGACTATATTATAGGGTGGATCAATATGTGAACGATTGTGATGTCTGAAAATGACACCCCTGTGCATCTACTAATAACGAATGTATTTATATTACTGTAAAAATATATGACATAAAAAGATAAACCAGATCGAGTTTCTTGCCGGTTTTTCTCGATGACTGGGCTGTTTTCTGAACCGGTAGTAGCTTTGACGTTCATAAGCGCCTTCTCAGGGCCTAAATTGAATAAAGGATATATTGATTTTGATTTTGAGTTACGTGGGGAGTGTCCGTATATCTGACAGTTATGACACTATGAGGGTACGAACGTTTTGCTCGAGACTGCGGAGCCCGCAGATTGAAACAAAACTGGTCTAGAGGGTGTAGGAGTCTTTTTTAATGTGGTGAATGTCGCGGTGGGTACAGAGTCAAGCTGCATATCGGAGTCTTCCTCGAGATCGGAGTTGGGTTGAGAAGTGGGAGCGACATCTGCTCCTTCATCTAACTCCGTAAAGGCGAGTTCTGTGTAGAGGCGCGTATGTCGCGGGACCACTCGTCACATTTGGCGAGTAACTTAGCTTTGTAAGAGGCGAGCCTTGCTTGCTTGAGGCCTGAGAAGAGGAGATAGGCGGGACGTAATTAACCTTCCTGCCAGAGGGGCAGGAGGATGCGGTGGTTTGAATTTAACGGACTATTCCGATTTCGGGCCAAGTGTGCTATAGGCGATGTACAATGCCTCACAGAGGACCTACTATGTCTAAGGGGAGGCCCTAAACAATCTTCTTGCTTATTCGGCGCGACGACAAGAAGCGTGGACCACGAAACGAAGTGCGATGCGCTTGATTCCTGAAACGCGAAGCGACGACACGCAGAACACGAAGAACGCACTGAAAGGTACGATTTATGACGTACTGAAAACTACGGTTTGCTACGTTTTGAAAAGAACACCTACCGATTGACGATGTGATAGAGACGGATCGCGACAAAAACCGAACCTCTCAAAGCAATAATTGCGAACGCGACACTGAGTGACGAGTATCGAGATCCAAATCAAAAATAAAAATCGCTTCGCTTCGCTTCGAGAGCAACAAGCGTGTTTTTAGTAGTAGAAGTAATACAAAGTATTTTTATTATTCCATTTGTTGTCCCCTATGTCTTTATTCTAGAAACGAAGTGAATAAATGTCCTTTTGGCTTATATATGGTCTGAACAAAGTATTTTAGTATCGCATTTTTTTTAATTCTAAGAACGAAGTGAATAAATATCTATTCCAGATACTTAGCTTGTATATGCTCTGAACAAAGTATTTTAGTATTGTGATTTTTTCTACACATATGTCTTTGTTCTAGGAACAGTGTTCCTATTTGCCTAATAAAGGCGATAGATAGGGTTGTGTGGTTAGTATTCACGCTATCTTAAGCGGTAATGACGATTCTAAACTGAATAATTATTTTCCCCTTTAAACAGTATTGCTATATGAGCATTTTCAAAACGGTTATATATTTCTGCAGTCGTCAGCAAATAACGTGACTAATCTAATTGCATTCAAAGCAATGTACAATGTTTTTGCCACTCTGAACATAGCCGTTAGTTCGGGCTTGCGCATAAAATAGTCAAATAGTTTTATACAAAACTAAAATTGGTATTTGTTTGTCCTTGAGTTGTTTCGATGTTTACATGTTTATACATAATTTTGGTACCAAGTAGTCCGGTGAAGCTGTTAGGACCTTGCTAGGTAAATAGAGTAGTCAGTTCGAAAGAAAAACTTCGACAGCGCCTTGTTTAAACTTGGCTACCTAACTTCTTTTCAACGGCTGCCCCGTCAACCCGCCCGTATCTAAGCAACATATAACTATTTCTTTTTCACCACCGATTAAAATTAAAATTACGCTATCTTACTTCCATATTTTATCAAAGACAATTTACGTACGTGTTCGTTTTCGTTCTATTTGTTTTGTCATAAAAACATGAAGGCTTAGTTATAATATCATTGTTAAATTCATGTTTACATGTTCCATATATAGACTAAATACAGATTGTTTTTGTTACGTTCCATCATACGTTAATAATAAGGGTATAAATTTCAACTCATGAATAGAAAACATTCTTTTATAATTTAGTAATGAAACATGCTTTATTTACGAAAACAATGTGGCAAACGTAAAATACTCGAATAAATTTATACGGAGTAGGGTTACACAACAGCGGACACAGTAGTTTCATGGTTGATTTGACATAATAGCATGTCAGGGTCAAGGGGATCAATAGTTTGTTTATAACCAATAATATTTGCCTTAATTAAAAATAAATGCGGTAACGCTATCGCATATTATATTACTGTCAGTTTATTCCATAAAATACTAACTGTACGCCCTGGCCTCGCACGGGTATATTAACAAAGAAATTGGGACGAAATCGTACATTTACAATACGGTCATGTAACTGTAATGTAATTTTTTTTTTCTCGATCTGACTACGCTATTAACCTTTTTTTTTTTTTTAACGCGGGGAAATCCCTTATGGATACGCCACCCTCCCGGGGGAGAGGGTGGGTTATGTCCGAGTCGCACGGACTAAAACCCCACGGTGTACGTCTGCCGCTATAGTTGGGGCGGCACGAGATCTCTATAGACTTCATCGTGCCGCCCCAGCGGTTGGCCCAGTAGCAAAAGCGCCGCCGCCGGGCCCCGTCTTATTAGGAGACAGCCGGGTACACACCGACCGTCTCCTCCTTCCGCCGGACCTGTGCAATGGGAAGATGGGTCCCCCGACCCATCCTCCCCGGTCCAGCTATGGTGGGAGGAGGCGATCAAACTGCCGCCTCCTCCTGCAACCTAGCAATGTCTTAACAGCTTCACCGGACTACTAAGGCGAACGCTTAAGGCACTCAGCCGATTTTGTTTTAGGCAACCAGCTCAAGGGTGCATGGCACACCTCGGCTTGGCTGTTGCCTGTTCATGCAATTCGTGACCTATACGTGGGGAAATCCCTTATGGATACGCCACCCTCCCGGGGGAGAGGGTGGGTTATGTCCGAGTCGCACGGACTAAAACCCCACGGTGTACCGACAGACCGTTTTGTGGGGGCGGCAAGGGATCGTTCTAGCTAATCAACCTCAGACCGGGTACACACCGGCTGCCCCCTCTCGTCCGCTGGACCTGTGCAATGAGGAGATGGGCCCCCCGACCCATCCTCTCAGGTCCGGCTACGGTGAAAAGTATTGAGTTTGTTAATCGATATATAAATTATCCTATCTCTGAAGTTGGATCAAATTATACATAAATTACAACGTTTCATGAAGATAGTTTTGGAGGTTGAGTAGTTTTGGAGTTCATCGTGGACAAAGAACATGACACTGGATTTTTATAGAGATAGTATAGAATAGAAATAGATTGATTGAAATACAAGTTTGAGGATGAGCATACGATGTGTGTCAGACAACCGTCGCGGGTCGTGCTGGCGGCGCGTGGTGGACGGGCAGTGCGAGGCCGCGGCGCCGCGCCCGCTGCTGCGGCAGGAGTGCTGCTGCAGCGTCGGGCTGGCCTGGGGCTCCCCGTGCGAGCCCTGCGACCCGGACCATTGCCCCTGCCCCAAGGGATTCGCTAAGGTCGTCCTCTCAACTCCTTCCTTTATAAATACACCTTCCAACCTTACTTTCCGTCCACTTGGTTAGATTGTGCTCAAATTGTATAATACAATAAAGTTTATTCATATTTTGATAAAACTGCACAATTTATACAGAGTTTAGAAGGTCCCAAAGCATATTACCGATTCGCCGGACTGTAAGTTTAAGCGCCATATCAAGCTGGTTCGAGTGTTAAAAGGCTATTATAGAGTGTGTGGAGGATGTTTGTTCGTACCTCCACATGTAATGTGTAGGATATGTAAAAACTACACTGAACTTTATAAAAATAATTATAATTAAAAATGAAAGTTACAAAGATTACAATAATAAAATACGTCTGCCATGCACGGTGCGCTCCGCGAAGTGGTGTGCCCGGGCGCGGCTGCCGCGCGGGTGGTGGCAATACGTCACAGTAACAACCATAAGCGGAGCATTCTACGGTGAAGCGGATTAGACTCCACAAGTGGATCAATATGTGAACGATGGTAATGTCTGGAATTGACTCCTCTCTGTGCAGTCACTAAAGCCCCTGTGGAACCCCCCGCCTTGTGGCCCGTCGGACCATCCACCCGTCGCCGTCGACGTAGGCGACCTCCCCTCCCTCGAGGTACGCCTCCAACACCCGCCGCAGGTACGGGGGCACTCCGAAAATTCGCGACCTATCTGAGCTAACCTAAGTTAAGCTAAACTATTCATATATATATGAGTTGCTGAAACATATATGTATACCAAGCATACATATCTCAACAACTCTTATGTGTATTGTGTATGGGAAAAGATTCTAAACTATTACAGTTCGATACGGGAAAAAAAAGAAAAACCCATCCACTTTATGTGTAAGCGTGTGAGCGTGCACGTATGTGGAGGTGATGTGTGTAGTGTTGTTGCAGTGATGTATTGGTGTGTCACTGTATCGCGCGAGCAGCGTACTCAAGGGCTCCCTGCCGAGGGAACGAACCTAGGCTTGAGCCGCTGCCGAGGGGGGCCTACTCTGGTGTGCGGGAGCGAAGTTTACCCCCAGACCACGGCGGCGTGATCTGTGGTTACGCGGACGTGGGCGTGAACACGCTCTGTTTTGAGAGACAGGCTGGTACTGATCGTTCGCTGCCGTTATATCGTCGGGAGGATCGGTAAAAATGTGACGCGGTCGTCTTTTATAACGCGGTACGTCCGGTACGACTCTATAATTTGCGGCGGATACCACTAACGAGCTAGGATGGTTCTCGGCTTTATCAAAGTAGCTATCGGTGAGTGACTTTACATATGCCTAGATAGAAGGCATCTCCAGGTCCCTGTGGAGATCCTCATTCCGGACGTAATTCAGAGCCCCGGTGGCTTTACGTAAGAAACGGTTCTGAATACGCTGAAGTGATAAAAAGTTAGCTTTAGACATATGTGCGAAAACGGGTGCACTATATGTCAAAATCGGACGAATACAAGTTTTATAAAGAGTGAACTTGTGTCTTAAGGACATCTTGTTCTAAAGTCGCGCCTATCAAATTATATGGGTCAGTGATTCCCTGGGCCAATCAGGTTAAATACCTCGCAGTCACGTTGGATAAACGCCTCACGTTTAAACAACACACTAAAAGAGTTAGGAATAGGGCCGCTATGGTCTTGGGTCGGTTACACCTGTGGAGATCCTCATTCCGGACGTAATTCAGAGCCCCGGTGGCTTTACGTAAGAAACGGTTCTGAATACGCTGAAGTGATAAAAAGTTAGCTTTAGACATATGTGCGAAAACGGGTGCACTATATGTCAAAATCGGACGAATACAAGTTTTATAAAGAGTGAACTTGTGTCTTAAGGACATCTTGTTCTTGTGACAAATTAACGGATGTAACCGACCCAAGACCATAGCGGCCCTATTCCTAACTCTTTTAGTGTGTTGTTTAAACGTGAGGCGTTTATCCAACGTGACTGCGAGGTATTTAACCTGATTGGCCCAGGGAATCACTGACCCATATAATTTGATAGGCGCGACTTTGCGCACGTGTTTGTCTGACTTCGGGTCGAAAAATATCGCGGCACTTTTGTCCGGATTCACTTCTATACGCCATCGAAGAAACCAGTCACCGAGTGTGCTAACGGCTTCTTCGATGCGTGTCCTAAGTCGTCTCGGAAACCATCCGGAAGCGTAGAGAACTGTGTCATCAGCATAACAACCTACCTCCACTCCCGGGAGTTGAGGTAGGTCACTAACGAACAGATTAAAGAGCGTGGGTGCCAGAATGGACCCTTGGGGCACACCTGAGCGTATCGGGTGGGACGAGGACAGTTCTCCTTCCACTCTGTAGCGGAAGGACCTATCGGTAAGAAAGTCGCGTATTATATGAACTAGCCTATCGGAAATACGGAAAAGAATTAACTTATGAATGAGCCCCGAGTGCCAGACCTTATCGAAGGCCTTCGCGACATCGAAAAAGACTGCTAATGTAATGTAATCTGTCAATATTATTGAAGGTCTTCCTGCTATCTTCTGTCTCATTCAATCACTCACTTTTTATGGGGAGATTTTAAACCCAACTTTTCACTTTTCTGTACGTTTTCCTTTGCAATTTTTTTCATACACACCTTGTCCTCACCATTACAAACGCAACAAAAAAGAATTAGCCAAATAGGTACAGCAATTCTGAAGTGAAGCTCTTATATATGACGGTACCAGCGTCACCGTACGTACTTAGCAATGAGTCTGTGAACGACTCGTGCACCTCCCACACCAAAGAGCACCTCATTCGAGTACCCCACTCTCCTCTTCTAGACTCTCTTTTCTCTTCTTCACTGCTCGACTGCAAAGGAGCGGAGCAACCGCCCTAAGGCAGCCTCGGCCTCCGGAGGGCGAGGTTGATTGTTATGCTGACGATACAGTCATCAACGCTTCCGGTTGGTGGCCGATCGTTCTTAGAAATCGCATCGAACGAGCCTTTCTGTGAATGATACCATCGACGACGAAAGATGTCAATCTCTATGAGAGTGCCGCGATATTTTTCTACCCCTTACCGCGTCATTACAAACTCAAGCCCCTCAAGCTATACGACACCGAAATTCCTTGGGCCACTCAGGTCAAATACCTCGGCGTTAATTTAGATTGACGCCTCGCGTTCAAACCACATATAGATAAAGTACGAAACAAGGCTACTATGCTCTTTGGTCACTTAGATCCGTTAGCTTCTCAAAAGAGCAAGATATACCTCAGATACAAGCTCACGCTGTATAAGACGTATATCCGTCCCGTTTTAAGCCATGTTTTCATAAGTTGCAGGCTCTCCAAGACTGCTTCTTACGAAGAACGACGGAAATCAACCTCCACAGGAACCTGGAATCCCATCTGTCTGGCCGCATCATCGAAGCCGCGAGTCTTCCCAGTCTGTTAGTAGTATCCATCGCGAATTACAATACCGTACCGAACGCCCCGCGTTATAAATAACGTCCGCGAAATATTTTTACCAATGCTCCCGACTAAACAACGGCAGCGAACGATCAGTACCAGCCTGTATTTTTAAATAGAGAGTGTGCGTGCCCACGTCCGCGTAACCACAGATCATGCCACAGTAGTTTAGGAGTACATTTCACTCAAAGGGAAATTCCTAGGACCCACTCGACAGCGGTTCAAACCTAGGTTCGTTCCCTCGGCGTCGAACCCTTCAAGCGCTTCGGGACGTACACCGTTGACGCCGTCCGCCCGGTCCTGCAGAAATGGATGGGGAGAAAGTGGGGCTCCCTGACGTTCCAACTGGTGCAGGTACTCACCGGACACGGTTGTTCCGGGTGGTACCTGCACCGGATCGCTCTCAGGGAGCCGACCGCCGCCTGTCACGAGTGCAGCGCCGACAAAGACACCGCGCAGCACATTCTGTCTGAGTGTGCTGCGTAGGAGGGACAGCACCGCATTCTGGCGGCGGCGGTAGAAGGGAATTTGTCGCTGCCGAGTGTGGTGTCGGCTATGCTCTGCAGCGAACAGGCATGGCGAGCAATGGCCTCCTTCTGTGAGGAGGTCATTTCGCAGAAGGAGGTGGCGGAGAGGGCCCGTGAGGCAGACCCGCTAAGTGGCCGACTCCACCAACGGAGGACCGGCAGGATGAGGCGGCGCTTTGCACAACTCCTCCTTCCACCGTAGCCGGACCTGAAGAGATGGGCCGGGAGGCTCATCTCCTCATTGCACAGGTCCGGCGGACAAGGAGAAGCAGTTGATGGCAGCTGAGGCAGTCTACCTCTCTATAGGTAGAAGCCCGGCGGTCACCTTCCGCCGGCCCGACCGTTAGGCCGGCTCTACAAGTTGGTTCGTAAGCTCAATCCCTTGCCGCCCCAACAATAACGGTCTTTCGGTACACCGTGAAGTTTTAGTCCGTGCGAGTCGGACATAACCCACCCTCTCCTCCGGGAGGGTGGCGTATCCATAAGAGACTTCCCCACGTTAAAAAAAAGGTTGGTTAGATTCACGATGTTGCGTAATATAAGCTACAATCCAAGGCAAGGTGTGCCGTGCACCAAGCTGGTTGCAAAATAAAATGTTCCTCAAGCGCTTGCCTTAGACGGTAAATCTGTAAAGGCGTTTCAAGCCAATAGCGTAGTCAGTTCGAAAATAAACCGAATTAATCATTATTAGTAACTAAATTAATTATAGTTACCTGCTGTTCTAAATAGGCGAAATTAATAATTATTATTCTATATAAAAACCTGTTACATCGCCATCTTGGCATCCTTTGAATTCACTATGTCTAGATCTATACTTTCTATGTATACATTCGTCATTTTATTTATTTCTTAACCGATTCTATTTCAATTTTGTATACTTCAACTTGGGAATGGTATCTAACTGAGCTTAGAAATTACCGTACCACTATATTTTGGTTTCATCACTATATTTTCCTTCATTGAAAGTTCCGGTTCATTAGCAAAGATGTGATACGTTGATCAACACAAGGAGTTGTGTTTTGGACAATCACGCTTAAAACTGTAAAGGTGTTTGAATACTGAGGATAAAATAATATACACACAAACGCATACGAAGTTACGGGCACATCTAGTGTTTATATAAAAGGTATAGTCCTGACAGAACCACCAAAGCACGGCCAGAGGCACTAAGATATTAGAAAGATGAAGAGAATGATTAGATGTTTAGAATATTAGACGTATCCTAATTTCTCAAAATTCAACTTATAAGAGTGCGAAGTGAAGTAGCCGACTTTGCACAAGAAATATATTTTTCCTGCCAGAATTAACTGAAGATTAATTTTGTTACTTTTTATAAAATTAAATAAACACGTGTTTATTTATCGTGTGGATATTTTTTATTTATCGAATGTATCCGCTGACTGGAACTCAGTACATATTATAAAACGTTATACGTCATTGTCTGTCTTTGTTGTTTTAAACTAAATGTCTTATTCAATTGACAGGATCTTTTTTAGAATACCTTAAAAGTATTACATAACATACCAGCTGATTGCCGCTACTTTGTCTGCGTTGTTTATCATATCAATTGTTTCATTATATCTGCCAAAGGAATTAGGCAGCGTTTTCGAGGAAAGCTCCCAGACACCTTGACTTTTTCCGACACTTCCAATATTTATCGTTATATCTCAACCAATTTCTATAAAATCATGACCAATTATATATCTAAACCTTTCGCGTGAATCACTATATATATTAATGAAAACCGCAGGAAAATCCGTTCTGTAGTTTTTGAGTTTGTCGCGAATAGACAGACAGACGCGGCGGAAGACGTTTACGTGTTTTATAGTATGTAGTGACGTTATTGTGTTTTTGATTATACATGTTTTATCTATCCAATCGTAAAGATAGAAATATGTACAAATCTTTGATGTGATTATACTACAGGTTTTAAAGTTTAGGAACGAATGATAAAAAGCAGCCAAGCGAGCGATCGAGCTGGCAATAAGAATCCAGAATCAAGTGAAACAATTTTCATAATGATTAAGCACAGATAATAATCCACAATCGAGATGGACAATAATATAGACAACTCAAAGAAAGACACTATAATTTAATGCACGTTCATTAAAAGCAAGGTTTATTTAAAAGAAATATGTCAAATGAATCAAATGAGATTATGCCACTATAATTTCTTTATTCTTAATATTTTGTTTGTTTATATCAGAAAGAACGATAAGAGAAATGACGTAATTACGGGTCGGGGACGAGTTGGCTACAATCTTCGATCAACAATTGTTATTGTTGATTAGAACTAAGCATTATAGAAAAGGATCGAACTGTGAATGCCTATGACGATGAGGTACAAAGCTGAGCGACTCAGTCACGTGGTAGACCAACAAAAATGTCGTACTCTATACGAAAATGTTTAAGCATACCAAACTGCATCATAAAATTTCAATTTTAGGAATTGTACGTAAATAAAACCTTTATGTTCAGTATAATAAATAAGGATCTGATATAAAAAGTAACTTTAGAGTGACAGCTGGAGAATCAAATGGAACGGAATGGAAAGCAATTAGAGAATTAATTAGCTATCGAAATATTTTGTATTTTTTGTAACGACCGATTTTATTGAATGTTAATAAGCAGCATAATTAATAACACTGAAGATACATCATAATTAAATACAAATAGGGTTTGTAACACGCTGTATAAGTTGTTAACTTTCCTATTAATTAGATGTTAGAAGCTAATTACCAATACGATCTTACATCTCTTGTTAACACATACTATTACAGGCTTCAATGAGTTTAGTTGAGGAAACTTCGCGTTAAGTTTAATCTGAGTTGGGCCAACTTTCCATCAGGTATTACTGTCATCGGTATAGGTATATAGAAAGTGCGTAGTTATGGAGCACGCACTACGCTACAGGCTCGATTTTACGATGTTAGTTTTTGTTATAGTTGATCTCATAAAGACCGCTACCGTAATAACTATCAGTGATCCTTCGCAAACACGCTCGTACTGTGAGTTATTTGGCTAAATAATTCAGAGAGCTTTTCCTTCAATATCAACAACAGACACACGATTATTATCAAAACACGTGCGCATTTTACTCATAGTACAAGTGAAATCTTTAAAATATTCTTATAGACGATACATGTGAACAATACATAACGCTCTTCCGAAGGCTTCATAATACGCATGCGCGAACACACATGTAGTAACACACAAACACATACATATACAGTGCTCGGGTAAGCACAAATATTAGGTAATTCGATATACAAGTATTACAGCGAATATAATAAACACTGTATAATATATTCTATCTCATTCCCGCGCACGTTAAATCTTAGACGTTTATTTTTGTCTCTTTATAGTGTCGCTTTTTCGTCTCAACTGATAACGGAACTAAATAAGGTTTTACCTCAAAACAAATACGTTTCACTTAATATCCACAGACTACAAAAATATATTTATGAACTAACGATCACCCGCGTTTTTTAAGTAGGTGTGTACATTACAGAAATACTTTTTCAAAAACATTTGTAACTACGACACGCACGCCTACTGTAACATGTACATTAGATATGTGAATACGAATAGTATATCGAATGGAATGGGATTTATCATCTGCTTCTTCATCATCTTATCGTGCTCACTAACACTATATAAGAAAGTAATGAAAATTTTAAACTATACATTATCGAACAATATGTGTTAAAATTTTTATTATATAGAGATAACTTGCCCATATTATCCATATAATTGTGTTATACTTATACTTTGCTCTAATCACTAAATTATCTAGATGCAAACGCAGTAAATAAAACGAAATGGCCGCCAAATTGACTAAAATGATAATATAATTTAAATTACATACATTTATTCTTGGAGTCCAGTACAGCGCACGTCTTACGCACTTGTTTACAGTAAGCAAAAATCACTAAATTATCTAGATGCAAACGCAGTAAATAAAACGAAATGGCCGCCAAATTGACTAAAATGATAATATAATTTAAATTACATACATTTATTCTTGGAGTCCAGTACAGCGCACGTCTTACGCACTTGTTTACAGTAAGCAAATTATTTTTGATCAATTTCACACGAACAAATGCACAGGTAACAAACAGTTCATCACTACATAGTGTAAAACAAAGTCCTCTGATCTATCTGTTTATCTGTTCGCGATCAAGGCAAAAACTACAGAACGGATTTTCATGCTGTTTTCACCACTAGGTAGAACGCTTCATGGGGAAGGTTTAGGTATAATTTGTCAAGGTTTTCTTTTTATTACCAGGGCGGGACAACGTCTGCCGAGCCCGCTAGCTTAAAATAAAATAGCTCATTAGTTTGTTATCTGCCAGTGAAAGTCCCGTGAAAATCAGTTCAAGCATTTCGGATATTCCACTGCGACCGAAGGCGAATAAAAAACCTAAATGACTTTTTATGAGGCCTGTAATCTACCAGTGAATACCCGTGAAAATCGGTACAACCGTTTTGGAAATAGCAATTCGGACGAAGCCGCGGACAAACAAAATAGAATATGTCAACCGCTATAATTTCGGCTATCTGCCAGTAAAATTTCCGTTAAAATTGGTCAAGCCGTTTTGGAGATTACCCGGACAAACAAACAAACAAACACAAAATATAATAATATAAAAATATCGACCAAATATTAAAACATTTTTTTGTTGTTATTTGTAGCTATATCCATTCACCAAAAAGTTATTATTTATTTTTACATACACACACTTTATTATTATAATACGTAATAGATTGCAAATAAAAAATTGGAAACAAAAGTAACGTAGAATAAACTTTTGGATAGGAACAAAATAATCTTTGAAAATGTTTGCGATAGAAACTAACCACGTTACCATGGCAACGTATATAATATTAACGCTAACACGCAGCGAAAGCAATCAAAATGAAAAACTGCCCGATTTTGAAACATTCTTCATTGGTGCTTCACTCCTATTGCTCTTAGCGTGATGATATATAGCTTAAAGCCTTCCTCGGTAAATGAGCTATCTATAACCGAAAGATTAGCGCGTTCAACCAAACAAACAAACTCTTCAGCATTATATATTAAGTATAGATAACAAATAAAGTGATTCGACTAGAGAAGTCAAATACACACATCAAAAAAGTCTAAGCAACATGCGTGATATTACAAATTTTACCATTTACATTAATTAATTTCTAAGTATTTACTCAAACAAAGTGCGTAGGTAAGTAAACTTTTTTGTTATCGATGACATATTGGCTGGTTGTAAAAAAAAATTAGATTATGTTTTATTTTTTCATAAAATTCAAATGACTGCGAATTTGTTTGAATTCAAGTGTGTTTTAATTGCTACGTTTAGTCTTGATTTTATAATTTTACCAACCATTTAAGTAACGCCATCTAGTTTATAACTCGCAACAACTCCAAACATCCCCCTTTCCTGTCGTGCATGAATGGTCGCCGCCACTTACCCTCTCGCAACGTCAATCGCGCTGACGCGACCTACATATTTTTCGCTTTGTTTCGCATCCCGCGCTCCTGATTCTATTGAAGAATCCAGGGGATATTATCGCGCCGTTATAGGTGAAATCCTATAATACATTCGCTCCGCATCCGCACGGTGGAGACGACAGTTACATATACCAGACTTAGTGACCCTAGTGAAGGAGAACGCAGTGTGCTGCTGGAGTGATTCTGGGCGGCTGTATGCTGTCGTGGATGCTGGATTACGTTCAGGAGAATACCAGGTCAGTGCACGACTTCCCGCTTCCTTCCCTTCGCTATTTTCCCCTCGTCATTGTGATGACGATTATCCGCCGGTATTACGCTGCTGGCGTCTCCACATTTAAATAAAGTTAGCGACAAAATTGAATTGTTAGATATTCTTAACGTCATGAAGCGACGTCATTTGATGGCAGATGAAATGCAAAGAGCTGTAGCGATGTTGCAAGCGGGAAGTAATCAATCTCAGGTATCTCGAAATTTTGGCATTCATAGAAGTGTTATTTGTCGTCTTTGGCAGCGCTACAATAATACAGGAGAACCCGCTGAACAGCATCCAGGCCGTTAGCTTAAAATAAAATAGCTCATTAGTTTGTTATCTGCCAGTGAAAGTCCCGTGAAAATCAGTTCAAGCATTTCGGATATTCCACTGCGACCGAAGGCGAATAAAAAACCTAAATGACTTTTTATGAGGCCTGTAATCTACCAGTGAATACCCGTGAAAATCGGTACAACCGTTTTGGAAATAGCAATTCGGACGAAGCCGCGGACAAACAAAATAGAATATGTCAACCGCTATAATTTCGGCTATCTGCCAGTAAAATTTCCTAACAGGCGAACTGAGCTCGTTTTTGTAAATGGAAACATGAATGCTGAAAATTACATTGAGGATATTCTCAGACCTTATGTCTACCCATTTGCACAATCCTTTGGCTCCGATTTTAGGTTAATGCATGACAATGCGCGTTCACATACAGCTCGGCGAACCAGTGAATACTTTGCAACGGAGAACATCCGGGTATTGCCCTAGCCTGCACAATCGCCAGATCTCAACCCCATCGAGCACACATGGGACATGCTCCAGAGACGTGTTTTGAAGGACTTGGACGGAGCGACAACAACCCAACAGCTGAACGATTTGCTACAATCCCATTGGGAGCGAGTACCGCAAGATGACATAAACAGTCTCATTAATTCAATGAATAATCGTTGCCGACAAGTTCTGAATAGCAGAGTAGACCATACTTTGTATTAAATTGTTCTATTCTTTCACAATAAATACATTTTCTTTAGAAATTTCAATTTGTAAGAAAAAAGTTTAGTTTCTTAGGTATCTTAGTTTCTACAGTATATTCTAATATTGTTCATTTCTGTTATTAAAAGAACTTATAAAGACAACAGCTGTTATTTTTACATCATAGAACCCTAAAGATATTATTTTAAAAATAAAATACAACGTTACAATGTGAAGAACCATCCAAAAATTTAAATTAGTACATGTTGCTTAGACTTTTTTGATGAAATATACATGAAGATATGAAACATTGGAATTGATTATTATCGAAATACACAAACCAATCATAATTGCTAATGTTGTGCCTAGATACAAGTTACGTTAGCCAATCATTTTACTACGAGAAGTACAAATTGTAGCATTAAATCTTCTTCAAAATTAACAAAGAAAAGTACACTGTCGAAAAATGAAAAAGCAATTTACATTACTATTAGAATTTACAATTAAAAACGTGTCAAGTATACTCTAGTCGAATAGAAATAGTACGCAACTTACACAAAGAAACAACGAAGTGTATACCATACGCGCGTGCACACCCGAGACCGGTAGGCATAGAGGGGCGGCATGACGGCATAAGACGTTATACCGTTTGCCGTGATGACATACAGGTCGATTTTACTATCAAGTCACACCAATACGAACGTTCTTGATATGTCCTCGTGTTAAAACAATAACGAAAACGAATATTAAGGTATGTAACAATGCTATGTATAAATAACAAATTCACAAAATATTACTGGAACCCTCAAACCATTCACCATTCTAAAATAATTGTTGTTACATTTTAGTCTTGTATTTAAATATTTAAGTTTGATTCAGTGATCAGAACAATGAAACAACTAAATAAGTAATTTTATTTGAAGCGTGAATTCCGACAAATCTGTCCATAGACAGACGGCTTTATAAAGTTTGGTGACATAAACAAATAAATTGAAATTCCCTCACTCCGTAAAGGGTGTCCTAAAATTCTTAATTATTGAGAATTACCCTAGAGATGTTAATTATTAAGTTATTTTTATTCACTAAATATAATATCAGCTTTGAGACAACGTAACTTAATCTATTTGTATTTGGGTATGCATTTGTATATATGCTTGTGATCGTAAGTGTGTTTATTGCAAGTATTGACTACAGTGACAAATAATAACTAGAATATTTAACAATATCTCACCGCTGGCGTCATTCTGAAGCCTGCTTTGTAATTTATATCTTACTGTTCTTCTCATTTAACACTTTTGGTTAAACCCGGTGTACAGTATTTTAATAAGCACATTGTCTCCGTTATTTTAATATTTTATTCGACAGAGTAATCAAAGTTTTCGCATTGACGCAATAAATATACTGCGTAAGCAGACGCTTCAAGTTCACTGAACTTTAGAGAACTATTTTATCTTATATACTATCTAAAAGTATGACCACGATAGCTTAATATGTAATTTGAAGTAAGTTATGCTTATAATATATGTTTATAATTAACGATAGAACTTTACTTCTTTTATTTTTTTAATATTTTGTTTTAGTATTATATTTTTATACTATGTTACCACCCCCCACCCCTCCACGGTGTACCGACAGACCGTTTTGTGGACGGCCGCCTGCCACGAGTGTGGCGCTGACGAAGATACCGCGCAGCACACGCTGTCTGAGTGTGTTGCGTGGGGGGAGCAGCGCCGCATTCTGGCGGCGGTTGTGGGAACGGACTTATCGCTGCCGAGCGTGGTTTTGCCCATGCAAGTGGCCGTCTCCGCCAAAGGAGGACAGGCAGGAGGAGAAGGCGCTTCGCCCAACTCCTCCTGCCACCGTAGCCGGACCTGAGGGGATGGGCCGGTAGGCCCATCTCTTCATTGCACAGGTCCAGTGGACGAGTGGGGGGGGGCAGCCGGTGTGTACCCGGTCTGTCCCTCTATAGGTAGGAGCCCGGCGGTCACCTTCCGCCGGGCGGACCGTGGGGGCGGCTCTACAAGGTTGATTAGCTTGTTCGATCCCTTGCCGCCCCCACAAAACGGTCTGTCGGTACACCGTGGAGGGGTGGGGGGTGGTAACATAGTATAAAAATATAATACTAAAACAAAATATTAAAAAAATAAAAGAAGTAAAGTTCTATCGTTAATTATAAACATATATTATAAGCATAACTTACTTCAAATTACATATTAAGCTATCGTGGTCATACTTTTAGATAGTATATAAGATAAAATAGTTCTCTAAAGTTCAGTGAACTTGAAGCGTCTGCTTACGCAGTATATTTATTGCGTCAATGCGAAAACTTTGATTACTCTGTCGAATAAAATATTAAAATAACGGAGACAATGTGCTTATTAAAATACTGTACACCGGGTTTAACCAAAAGTGTTAAATGAGAAGAACAGTAAGATATAAATTACAAAGCAGGCTTCAGAATGACGCCAGCGGTGAGATATTGTTAAATATTCTAGTTATTATTTGTCACTGTAGTCAATACTTGCAATAAACACACCCCCACGTTGGGGAGTAACCGGCCGAGTGCCGCAGCCGCCCCAGAAATTCGCGGTCCGAGCCCCGCAAAGTGGGGCTCGAACCGCCAGTGCTCGTCCAGGGTGAGACCCAGATATTTCATCTGGGTCCCCGCCCTGATCCGGGTACCCTCCACCACAATGTGGGCCCCAGGTGGTGGTCCCCGATGAGGCCCATGAAAGAGTAGGGCCTCAGTCTTCTCGAGAGTCACACTCAGGCCCAACCTCCTGATGCGCCTGACCACGAGAGTTGTGGCCATCGTGGCCAGGCGCTCCACCTCCCTCCACTCTCCCCCCGGGCTACGACTAGGGTGTCATCCGCGTAACATATGAGACGTGCCCCATATGGGAGCACGCCACGGAGCACCCAGTCGTAGCCCATGTTGAAACAAAGACTAAGCTACTCTCGAGGATATGCATTATGATACTTTAGCAGCGATACGTGTTCATACAAACAGAAAGACATTTCTAAAAATGTTTGAACTGTATTCTATTATTTATTCCTAGACACCTGCAACAAAAACAAAAATCGAAAAGGTAAAGACACGTTAGTTAGTTTACATTCTTATTACATTTATAGAAAATAGGGCGCAAGTAGATTTTTATAATATTTTAAGACAAACAATTTTAATAGATTTTTTTAATGTATTTAGGTATTCGCGGTTGCAATCTTGCACCTCATGTTAAATGCCGTTATAGTCTAAGATGGTAAACACGCTATACCAAGTGCAATCGTCAGAACACTCCCATAGGTGCTATCTAACCAGTCAGGATTAGAAAAAGCCTGAATACTGAATACTGAATACTGAATAACGAACGAGGCAATGGCGAAAGCGGGGTGGTAGGGTTTCACAGCCTGACTGGGTCGCAACCACCATGTATATGGTGAAAAAGCCCGTAATAGTGATTCGCTTCTGCGGGTCGCATTTCGGGATCAGCCTGTGCATATCCATCTTTTCCCAAGCCGGCACGACAACGGCGATGGGCGATAGATAGTTTCTCTCTCAGTGGTCGCCATTGTTTTTGGATTAAAAAAACACCATACTATGGTTTCATCACGATGTTTCCCTTCATCGAAATCTCCGACTCTTTTGCAAAGATTCGAAATTACGTCTGAGCCACCATCGCTGCAAATAATATTACCTACCAACCACATATATCAATTTAGAGGTCAGTATGGTATAAATCAGGATATGATCATGATAATAAATATCAATAGACAAATTATTGTAGTGAGGGCAAGTAAAATATTCTATCTAACAACCGTATCTACCAAAAGAAGACCAAGATCCATCAATAATTTCTGTAGGTGGTGGTAGAGCCACGCTGAAGCTATTACTGGTTTCAGTATGAATGGGTCAGCTCACCCGGAGTAAGTAAGCTCACCCACCCTCTCACAGAAACACCGACGTAAAGTAACAGTGCTCGCATTGTTGCGTTTCGTTCGTGAGTGAAAGTGCCGGAAGCACACCTTCCCTCCCCTTCCCCTTCCTTCTCCTCTCCCCCAAACCCAGGCTAGCAACGCACTTGCAACTCCCCTGGTGTTGCCAGTGTCTATAGACGGTGGTGATCACTTAACATCAGGTGACCCATCCACCCAGTTGCTGATCAAGTAATGTAATAATACGTCGACTTGCTCGTGCTTTAATTAAAAGTGTTACATTAAAAGACAAAAAAGGTAATATTCACCTTAATAAGAGTATCAATGCCTACAATGAATAATTAATATCTAAGTTTGGCGGAGACGGCCACTTAGAGTGTCTGCCTCGCGGGCCCTCTCCGCCTCCTCCTTCTGCGAGATGACCTCCTCGCAGAAGGAGGCCATCGCTCGCCAAGCCTGTTCGCTGCCGAGCATGGCCGAAACCACGCTTGGCAGCGATAAGTCCG
>MU158704.1:336105-383827 GCA_015888305.1 Antheraea pernyi
CGGCGGTCGGCTCCCTGCATGCGATCCGGTGCAGGTACCACCCGAAACAACCGTGTCCGGTGAGTACCTGCACCAGCCTAAACGTCAGGGAGCCCCACTCCCTCTCCTTCCACGCCCGCAGGACCGGGCGGACAGCGTCCACAGTGAATCGCCCGAACCGCTCGTCCGCCAGGTCCTGCTGCCACCTTACGACGGCGTCCTCCCTTAGACGCCGTCGCTCCGCCTCTACCTCCCTGGGAGCCGGAGGCACTTAACACCGGTTACAGTGCGATAGTCTTGGTAACATAGTATGCATACCGGACGGTGTCCTCGGCGGCGGCCTTCACGCTCGCCTGCTCTCTGCCCTGGGAGCTGGAGGCGGGAATTCTCATACTATGTTACCAAGACTATCGCACTGTAACCGGTGTTAAGTCGAATATACTCCTAGTGGAGTCTGACCGCAAATAACTAAACATCTCTCGACAGCCTAAGGCATCGTAACAATCTATAAATACCACAATTCAAGCCTCCTAGTTAAATGGCAGCTGTCGATACCAACAGCATCTAGGTAAGTCATAATAACATTATATACATAAATAATACGATTTTCACCAACACTATAAAATTACATTGGAAAATATTTTTTTAGTCAGTTTTCGGAGTTACGTAAAATAGTTATGCCCATGACCCCACAACATGTCAAAACAAAATGGTTATTGTATATATATTCTGTGTTCATATATTTAATTGTTCATATGTGTATGTATCATAAACATATATATATATATATATATATACATATATATATATATGTGTGTGTTCATATAAAACACCAGTGTTTTTCAAAGTGTGGGTCGCGAACCCCAAGGGGGTCGCGAAGCCTCTTTAGCGGGTTCGCGAAGCTTCTATAGCGGAGTTGCAAAAGGTTGGAAAACCTACTGCAGTTAAGAAAACAATAAAGTTTTATAAGATTTATTAAGGAAGATGTTAACTAAAGGTCATAATCATTTGTATTAAATAAACAAAAAACTTAAGAGAACTCTTATATATTTATCCGAACCCCAAATATGAGAATGAAAAAATATGTTAAATTGAATATTTGTCACAAAATAAAATACATGAAAGAAAAAATAACGGGCAGGGGGTCGCGAAATATGTTTCCATACTAGAGGGGCCGTGCCAAGAAAAAGTTTGAAAAACACTGATCTACACAATAAATTTATATAGCAATCTGTTGAAGGATATAGAAACTAATGCACTGGAATACTAGCGGTGAATAATAACAAAATATACCCTGCGTATATATTCTCTATCTTCACTGTGTAGACACGAGAACTGGTAAACGGTACAGAAATTAACAATGACTCCTATGAACGAGTTATATTAAAATTGATACTACAAAACCTTCATAGTAAATCTTTTAAGTATAGCAACTTTTATGACAATCAGTCATCGATAAACGATATGTTGAAGAAGATTTTTCGATTAAGTACGAGTATCACTTTAAAATCATTGAGTCAATTAGAATGTAGACTGAACCCGAGGAAGCATTTTAGCTTCACGCCTTTATGCATTTATGTAGGACCTAAGTGGTATGACAAAATAATTTAACGTCAACGAAGTTTCGAGAGCTCGCTACTAGAAAATAAAATTAGTAAATCCGAGTTATATTCAAATCCGAAAGCCGTAACCCGCGTACAACAGATAGACATTCCAACATTCTACCTATTGAATCACTAAGCATAATCTTTAATTCAACATATACAATCGCATCACATTCCCAAAATAACAGATGATAAATATAAGGACTGTTATATATAATCGTATCATCCTTGTAGCAATTTGCAATAAATAAAAGCATCGTCATAAAATACATGGTTAAATACAAAATAACAGGAACTAAATATTTGCCAAGCCTTACGTGACGTTCGTATATTATCTGATTGTTTTTCAGGCATATCGTGTGAAAAGGCAATAAATGTAAAATACAATGAAATGTAATCAATAGTTGGGGAGTATATGAATAAATGTTTGCTTTCCCTCTGAAACTTGTTTCAAAGTTTACCATTATGCTACGTAATGTAAACAAATATAACTTATATTATATGTGTATATAAATAATAAGAATTTGTTTAATAAGATTAATAAGAAATTGCAATAAACAATCATGATATTGTGTATAAACATTAAATAGTCATTCAACGATTAATATTGATTTTATATGAAGAAAACAATATTTATTTATACTTCTAATTAAGGTATAATTGGAGCATTTTTTTTTAATTATATATGTTTGAACATTTGACCAATCTTACTTGATGTGAAAGAACTTTGTGGTCTAAGGCTAAGGACTCACGAAGCGGTTTTTACCCGCGTCCGCCGCGGTAGTGAAACTGAGGTTTTATTTCTAAGCTCACGAGATCGGTTATTTACGCGGTTACGCAGTCGTCGTAGTTAAGATCATCGCTCGCAAACGTGGCAGGCGTCGATCGCAAGACGGGCAGTTGCAAAACGTGTGGTTAGTGAATTAAAGGAGGATGACCTACCAACCAAACGCAGAGCGCGCGGGGTCAACCCGCCGAGGTTGCAGGTGACCGCGGCCCACGCGATTCTACTAGTTGCCCGACGTGTAGCGGGAGCCACAAACAATCGTAAACACCGCAGCCGTAAAACAAGTCGTGATATTTGCTTAATTTTTTTACATATACGAGTATATCCGCGTTCTGCAGAAGCTGCGAGCCCGCAACCGCGGCTGACACGGGTAAAAACCGCTTCGTGAGTCCTTAGCCTAAGATGATAAACACACTATACGAGGGGACTAGATCTCCAAATGCTATTACCGAAACGCATCTATGTGCTTGGCAACAGATTTTCATGTTGAGATTGGTAGTTAGCCGGATAGGCTTAGAAAAAGATTGTTTCCATTTGCCGATTTTTTTTTCGCAAAAATATTTGTCATTTGTAAAGTTACAAAATCTACTGTTGTATATTTAGTTTGTTTGAAAAATATTATTTATATTTAGAATGGTTCCATACTATGTATTTCTTTGACCTTATCCCATAATCCATGTTCTTTCACAGAATAAAGCAAGCTGACCTACGTGCTCAATGCTATAACCGTAGCTTACATCTCAGTGGGAACAAAGAAGCTCACAAACTCTTATATTAGCCATCTCATGAGGATATAAGGGTCAGTATTTTCACTCTTTCTTTCATAATACAGCGTTATTCCAACGATATAGCCGTCAAGATTCAAACCCGAATGACAGTAACGACGATGCATATAATATCTCTAGGTGGCTGATTAATTGTTATATGTATAATCGTAGACTAAAAAATAATTCATATTATTATAGTAATAAATACGAATAATTGTTTCGTTTCACTTATTCCCCTCTCGGAACGCTTTAGTATACTAAAGTAAGTCAAATCTAACATGAGTTGTATTAAATGTAGATAATTTGCTAAAGAAGAATGTCATTAATCAATGCCATTTAGTGACGTTTCGCCGTTACTGAATGGACACGAACGTTGTATACCAGCTATAGAATAGTGAAATCGTATCAAACACTAGCTGTCGCTCGCGATTTCGTATCCGAGAATATGCTTTTTATGTGGGCTCTGTTTTATTTAATTCATTATTATAATTTTATTACTTAGTTATTTTACAAGTAAAGTGTGTTCCGACACGAAATATTCATTACTTGATTACATACATATTAACATTGTTCTCAGTTCCTAAGGCATACCATCATATATATTAATACGTGAAGCCTAAACTTTGTATCCCTTTTTAACGGAATTGGGCGAACGGATGAACCTGAAATTTGGCATAGTTAAAGTTTATATGGAGGAGAAGTGCAGAAAGCTATTTATTTTATATAAAATCCATTAGAAGTACATTAAATTAATTAAAATATGCATTACTCACACTACTGCTTCTATTTTACACAACATATACACACATGTAAATAAAAAAGACATTTTGACATCTGTCAATAAAGGACTTCAAAAAAGGTTGTGAAGGAGGTTGCTATGCTCGACTGTATGTATTATTTTACTCTTACGTTCCAATTACCCTTTTTCATTCTACATTCTACAATGATATTATAACATAAAACCCTTTGACAAAAAAAACCTAATAACATTCAAACTTTAAAAAATCAATGAAATATGGTCGAATGTAGGCCTCTGGGCGCCCACTAGTATTTATTATTATTGACGTAATGGATAGTAAAGTTGACGCACTGTAGCACCAACTAGTAATGAGTTACATTAAAATTGATGGTAGATATATGTTTATAATTATAGAACTAAATTATATCTCCTCTATGAAAAAATTATAAGATGGGTCAATTTTTATGGTGATCCGTCTATCAGCAATAGAATGAAATTTATCAAGATCAATTGAGATTTAATAAAATACAATTTCTAAAATTATTACTGTTAATTTATAACGTATCAATTTCAGAATAAAAAAAAAATAAGTACAAAATTTTAATAAAATCGGTTAGCAAATAAATGCGGTCTTAATTTCTATTTCTTTTTTTTCTAAATAATTTAAAAGCATTATTGATTTAATTATAGCCTATCAATTTTTTAATTTTTAATTCGAAAGTCTATTTTTCAGGGAGAAGAAAAACGAAAACTTTCTAACGAATTATTGGTGATCTAATGTGGCCTTTATAAGAATTAATGTATCATAAAATTTGAAAAATAAATAATTATACAAACTGAACTACAGATTAATTCATCTAGTTACAAGAATACGTTTAGCTATTTTTAAAACAATATTAAATTGCTGAGATTCTATGCAGTTTAATATATTTGTTGGATCTAGTCATCATTTGAGGAACTTGTCAGCATTTTGGTTGTTTTTTTATTATTTTCGAATCGTTTTTACATAATTTTTGAAAAGTATTTAGCTTTGTGTTGCAGGTACAAGACTGTACAAGCTGTATAGGATAAGAGTATCTTATTTCTATTGAGGCGAGAGCACACAAGGACACCGTCTTGTGACGATCACAATTAGCATCCGTTATATTTCTAGGTAATTAAAATATCTGTCTAATTATCATAGGAAAAGCCGTAGTTAATTTACATTGTCGTATGTGAAATATTTCTGTACATTATTCATTTTTTTTTAATTATTATGTAACAAATAAGTACTCTGACAACAAGGATAGAGCTTACGTTGTTGTCAGATTATTTACTCGTTATTACTTTTAATAAAACAATGGCAATGAAACCTAAAATGGTCAAGAATTTTTTTTTTATGTCATTGGTGGCAAACGAACAGGTGGGTCACCTGATGTTAAGTGATCACCACCGTCCATGGACACTAACAACACCAGAGGTAGCGCAAGTGTGTTGCCACCCTTTGGGGGGAAGGGTTAGGGGAGGGAGAGGAGAGAGGAGAAGGGAGGGGAGATGGGCCTCTGGCGCTCTCACTGACCGAGCGAAACGCAACAATGCAAGCACTGTTACATCACGTCAGTTTTCTATGAGAGGGTGGTACTACCCCGGACGAGCCGACCCATTCATGCTGAAACCAGTAATAGTTTCAGCGCGGCTCTACCACCATTAAACTTAACTTAACTACAAGTTAAGAGAAAAGCATCTTAACTACACCTATTATTGCCTTAAAATAATGGGGGGTTTTGGCGGAATTTTGGTTTGTCATGTAGTGTATTTTATATTTTATTCATAATCTTCTGTTATTTGACACTATATTTTGTAAAATTGGTAGTGTTTTACGTAATACAGTTCGGTTATGGTGAATTCTGAAATGCCACAAAAACTCTCTGGAAAGTTCTAACAAGAGAGCCACCATCTTCTTGGAACATTAAAATTAGTCACACGACACTTATTGTGTAAAATATGTTGAAATCTCCATTGAAACAAAAAAAATATACTGGCAAGTGCTTCTGCGGAGCCAAAACAAGAAAAAGAAAGAAGAAGAAGACTTAAAATAATGAAAAACATTAAAAACATTTTATATTACTTATGTTATAAAAATAACAGCTTAAATTAATATTGTAGAATCAACAAGGCGCGCATTCCACAATTAAATATTATAAGACCTGTATTTGCATTAACATTGTACATCACTATAACGGTTGATTGGGCTTGGCGGAAACGGATGGCAGTAGTATGCATACCATTATATAATGAAGGGCAAAGAACGGTCGCCCTACGTGCCGAGCGAGCGTCCTCTTTTTTAATCAGGTCTGACCCTGATCAAATTTTAATAACAATATTGTTAAACAGTAATGAATTCTCAAGTACGTATGCATGAAGAAATCGACTAATTCCCAAATCGATGTTGATAACTAATCAGGACAAAACAAATAAGTCCTATCACCATTCAAGCATGGTATTTCTAATTAGGAGCTTGTTATGATTGCAGAGTTCTATCCATACTCGCCCACACATTAAATGCAATAAATATGACTATTACTTGTTATTATTTTCAACCTGTTTAATTTTAATCGCAGGATTCCGTAAATAGTTCATCTCTAAGCAAAGATATTTCTTCTCAAACTGAGTAACCATTACGCCCACCCAGAAACTATTGGTGATCTGACTATGAAATTAATGGTTCTATTAGTGAAAGAACACTCCTCCTATTTTCAGGTGTCCTCTTCAGGCCCTTCTTCCTCACATTTAGAAATAGAATATAGTATAATCATTATAATGAATCCTATAGCCGATAACCACTACAACTACGTCACTGAGAACGTAATTCGACTGTAATAGAAACTTTTCTTCGGGATCGCTTGAGACTCATTATAAGATAAAATAAGTATAAGATGGTTACATCGATATATAAACAAAGAACACGTTTTTTCTTAATACGATAATTTGATATCTCGAGAAATTAAGCACCAATAAATAGACATAAAACATTGTCATTTATATGAATAATAATATTAAAGGATTTTTATAGTACGACAAATCAACAAATTCGCAGCAAAGCACGAAATAAATGAAATGTTTTGTAGCAAGATATATTCGTGATCATAACATTTATCGAGATTAGTTTAGGTGCTTATAACTCACTATATCAATATTAGGTGTTTTAAATCAGTTCAAATGATCAGTTCTTTGTTTTTCTGCTGTTATGATGATTACTCATTATGTAAATGAGATCTGCAAGTGGTAACCATTGATGAAAATAAATAAAGGAGCAAGATGGAATGGTTTTTCACTTCAGTTGTCACCTTTCTTCAAGAACAAAGTTACGTTGCCCTTACTTTATGCATTTGGAGTTCACTTTTTGTGAACATAGTTATAAATCACTTGCACCATCTGTATGACAGGAAGGTCGTCTGTTTTAGCAGCTTTAATAAAAACACCATAATCACACATCCATTTTAAAATTACATACGTTAATTGGTACGGCCAACGCTGACGGTTAATACTATACCCGTGATTAGTGTTTCCCTTACATTGACAGGGACCACAAGAGAGGTTTATCAAAATCACATCGTCGTAATCGTCAGGGTAAAACTAGTATGAAAGAGATTGTTTGAGAAATCGTATCAAAAAGCAATGATGTTATTCGTAAAACACCTTTTTTTACTTATAATATGATTGACCAAAAAGTGAAAAATATTGACAGAACTGACGTTCAGCTGCTCCGATGCCATTTTGTTTGCGTTACAATTTGATAAAAATTTACATGAGACTGGCAGAATTGTGGTATTTTTCACGTAGGACGTAGACTAAGTAAAAAATGAAGATCGTACTGTAAAGGTAAGTTCTGGTTTCCTTTTGTTCATCAGACGCCGGGCGGGTAGCTAGCTATAAATTTTGTGTAACAAATTTTAAATAACTAGAATACTTTGTTGATTTCGACATAGAGTATTAAATAATAATGCAATATCTACACTAGCCACTAGCAAATTTAGTGAAGGCTTGTCAACGTAATAATTGACTTGCAGTCTCTGACTCGGAGCTTCGCAGGCTGATGTGTACAAACTGGAACCAGAGCACCGAGTGAATATAAATCAGAATTTAGCTTCGCACTTCACTCTCGATGCGATAAGCGAGCGGTCGCAAGCTCACTCGCCTGTGTTTGTGAACTCGTTGCCAAATTATTTAACACAAAATCATTTAGCTATTTGCTTTATATTTCCTATTATTATTATTAAATTATTTTCTCGTCTGTTACTCCGATACAAATTTAACAATTACTTTTCACCTAGCTTTATATAAAGGTAGAGACTTAAAACGAAATATTCCAAGAACTCTGAACTAAAAATCAATACAATATTACCTTTTTTTCTCGCCGTGGAATCCTCTTGGAGTTCTACCTAGCCGGGCAGCATACGTGAGAATGCCAGATTTGTACTGACTAAGCCCCCTCGGTGTTCTTCTTGCACCATGTAGCCGGGTGGGCAGGAACGGCCTCTGTAGTGCTTCTACCCCACCCGGAAGGTGTTGACTCCACATCAGGGCCCCGACTTGTGGACTGAAGAGGAAAGACCTTGGCCCTCCCTGACGAACTGATGGGAGACGCAATGAACACTAATGCGCCTTAACCACGTGGGCCTGTGTTAGAGTTGCCAGGGAGACGAACATGCCCGTGTTCATCGCCCATTACGGTGATACAATATTACCTTAATTTAACACCATATTCTTTGTTGACTTTTTTCACATAAAGATTTTGGAATTAACTAAACTAAAGGTTACAGTACAAAATAACAGAAGCATAAAATACCGAAAGATGTATCCAATATATACAGGGTGTGTATGTAGTAGTTTAGATAAGAATACTTACATAACAACTTATATAAATGATATCTATACTAATTTTATAAGGCTGAAGGGTTTGTTTGTTCGTTTGATTGAACGCGCTACTCTCAGGTAGGTACTACTGGTTCGATGTGATCAGTATTAGATAGCTGATTTATCAAGAAAGGCTATATATCATCACGTTATGAACAATAGGAGCGGAGCACCAATGAAGAATGTTTCTAAATCGGGATGCTTTTCATTTTGAGATCTTCCGCTGCGTGTTAGTTAGCCCAAAGTAACTATTCCACCCGGGGCTTTACACACATTTATCATTATATTTTCAATAAAATATCTTAACTAGAATGCTTACTACTAAAAACTTAATATATTCTCGTTGTCCAAATATTCACACGTACCAATTTAGTAGCACGGTGCAGTGGCGTTTTACAATAAAATAGATAGCATCCCTTCTCGATAATAAAACATTGCTCGGTCCAAGCTTGACGGTGATCGCCCAAACGGTGATAGAATTTGTCGAGCTCAGATATATAACGATTATCCTTTCTATGTGGTAACGCCATCTAGTATATAACTCGCAACAACTCCAAACATCCCCCCTTTCCTGTCGTGCATGAATGGTCGCCGCCACTTACCCTCTCGCAACGTCTATCGCGCTGACGTGACCTACATATTTTTTCGCTTTGTTTCGCATCCCGCGCTCCTGATTCTATTGAAGAATCCAGGAGATATTATCGCGCCGTTATAGGTGAAATCCTATAATATATTCGCTCCGCGTCCGCACGGTGGAGACGACAGTTACATATACCAGACTTAGTGACCCTAGTGAAGGTGAACGCAGTGTGCTGCTGGAGTGACTCTGGGCGGCTGTACGTGGTCGTGGATGCTGGATTACGTTCAGGAGAACACCAGGTCAGTGCACGACTTCCCGCTTCCTTCCCTTCGCTATTTTCCCCTCGTCATTGTGACAACGATTACCCGCCGGTATTACGCTGCTGGCGTCTCCACTGTGTATAGACATTGGATTAGTGTTTGACGATAACCTAATCTGATTTTAAGAGGCAATGTAAACGAATATGGTGCAATTAGACCTAGAACAAAGTGACTCGCAACTGAACACACCTATAGCTAGTTTACAACAAAACATTATATATATATCACTTACACGATACGCTTTATCCTCGGTTTTCTTTAAACTAAATATAATCCATTAGGAGATGACCGTATCCGCTTGCCGTAAAATGAAACGTTTGGCTTGAATAACTAATGTTGAAAATTCACGCGGTAGTAATTCACTTCGTATTTGTTCTATTAGAATGGTTTTAAAAACGAATGCTGTACAAAGACTTGTGATAGAATTATAAAATGAAGAAGCAAAATGTAAAAAAAATTGAACCCATTAAACCGAAAGGCAGTAGAATTTAAGAAAAACGCAGAAGTACGTCGAGGAAATTTAATTTCGCGAGCTATTTGTTATTTATTTTCGAAACAATTGTTACGTGAAAACATACAATTTTATTAACTTCATATAATATGTAGAAAGCGTTCCGTACGTTACTAAATTTTATAAAATTTTCATGTTTTTGTAAGTTCTTGTAGTTTTTGTAAGACTATTTCAGTGTATGTCCCTCATTTACAATTCAATAGAGTTTCGTTACAGTAAGTGGTCCCGCCAGTTACTCTAAACTGATGCCAGCTCTCTCCTGACCATACACTTTGCTAATGACAGTTTTTTCTAAATATGTACTAAATTTTTTTCAATTATAAAGACCTTTTTTGTTAATATTAGCTTGGTAAAACCATAGAAGCATCCATTTAGGTGCTTTTAAATTAATTTTAATTCTTGTTCGTAGCGACAAATTATTTAAACATATAATTACGGCATTTCATACAATTGAAATCATGTATAGTAAATATTCGACTGTAAAAAGGGCAATAAATTTAATAAATAAATTAAATAAAGTCTCCTTAACAAGTTATGTACAAGTACTACCGTCAAAAACAATAAAAAAACTATCACCGACAGCTCACACCAAAGATAAACGCAAAGTTTAAATTAATTTGCACTTTCATAAAGTCTTTAAGTAATTAAGGTTCGCAATCAGCCGTCGGGCCGCGTTGCTCCGCGAGGTTGTGGTGTAGTTTATAATTCACACGATTATGGAAATTTCAATATTTATAGTAATAATCCTTAAATTAAATAATATAACTAAGTTTGTTTCAGTACTTTAGATAACTTTTCCGTCAATTAAAAAAGCACTAATTCCTATAGAAATTAATTGACAAGAAACTCTAGGCCTGCTGTTTATACAGGCGTAACTGTTATTAATGTAATAACAAAATATCCTGCAATCACTAATCGCTCCGAAATATGATACAAATAAAAACTACAAACCTCTTTAGATTTAACAATAACAAATAACAATAAAAATACACTTGATAGGAAATAATATCAGTGTAGAATACAAAATAATGTAAATATCCAGTTCCACTTATCATCTTCAAAACTCAATGCTCTGCACTTTCCAATTAATAATTGTTCGCAGCTCACACACCACACACACAGCACTAGGCTTCTTGTATCGTGTTAAGCATAAATTTATAGCGGAGCTTGGTTTTTACCGAAATTAAAATATACTAGTCCTGCTGTAATCGTTAAAATTCGACCATAATTCATTATTTCATTAATATTCAATATAAAAGAAGAATAAACAAATGTTTCCCAATTTGTTTTTATTTATAATATTAATATCGTCGATAACTACTAAAATAAATACTCGTTCGAGAAACAGAGGATGAAGATGAAAGTGGCTGTATTGTCTATGCTTATCACATATAAATATATTGTAATAGAATCTTTTAAAACCTTTCGGGCGCTTACACTAGTGACGCTGACAAGTCTGTCATATCTTATGTAGAAACATAAAATCAAAATAATATATCAAAAAATTGTATATCTTCAAAATATATCTGTAGACAACAGAAAAGTCGATGGATTACTCCTTATTAATATTAAAGCGCCTTAAAAAGTATCTAAATCGCTTGGACTTGTACGACGCCACATTTTTTTTTAATATCATAGGCGGCAAACGAAAAGGCAGGTCACCTGATGTTAAGTGATCACCGCCGTCCATAGATACTAGCAACACCAGGGGAGTCGCAAGTGCGTTACCAGCCTGTGTTTGGGGGAGAAGGAGTAGGGAAGTGGGAGAGGGCGAGGTGGGTCTCCGGCGCTCTCACTGACTTAACGAAAACGCAAGCACTGTTACTTCACGTTGGTGTTTCAGTGAGAGGGTTAGTGGTACTACCCCGGGCGAGTCGACCCATTCATGCTGAAACCAATAATAGCTTCAGCATGGCTCTACCACCTACTTGTATATTGGAAAGGACGGCGGGTCGCTTATCTATACTAACACATACAATTGCTTCTATATATTTGTAGTCCGGTGAAGCTGTTAAGACCTTGCTTGGTCAATAGCTTAGTCAGTTCGAAAAAAAAAAACAAAGCTTCTATATATGTGTACAAATGTTCCTTATTATTCCAGAAGTTTGTTAGATTCCACAAATTTAATTGTAAAAATAATTAATGTCTACAAAAAACTTATAAGTATTTTGTCAACATCAGAAAATAAAACTGTAATAGAAAGAGGTAATCATAAACCGTTTAAACTAACCATATAGAAGGAGGCGCGCCGACCTAAATTGCATAAATTCTCCTGCAATATAATATTTATTATAGAATTGCGGCTATTTGGTAGATAGAGCAGGGCAGAGGTGCGCCGCTCCTCGTCACTTTAAATTGGTAGCCAGTATATCTGTCGTGCCATAATTTAATAGTTTAACTGCCCCATCGCTGTTTTCCATTCCCCATAAAAATTGTATAATATTTTTCATTAAACTTTGGAATTTATGCTTGGTAAAGGGTCCATGATACTGAAATGACTATTATATAATTTTGTAGAATGCTTATGCGATATGCTTATATGTAATCACCATGGAAATTCATCGAATAGTTTTACAAATATATATATATATGCCTATTTAAACACAGTTTAAAAAAAATAGTAGGTATCGTATACTGTTGTGCTACCTAAATCACCGGAAATTATAATAATTTTTGGAGAAATATTTTCAAAGAGTCACGACGGTTCGACAACTTATTAAAGTATAGAATAGTCTCAAAATTAAAAAAAAATACGTTTCCACTGGGTGGAAGTAAAACTTTTTTAAATTTAATCTATCTTTAAATAAAAATACGAGGAAACAGCATCTGTACACAAAAGTATTTGCGAAAGAAAATAAAATATCCGGGCCTAAATGATACCGTGAGTAAAATCAGGAAACAATATAAATGTGTTTTACCAGGTTTTGCTCGTCATGTCCGTCGCTCCGGGCAGTTAAACTGCACAGGCCCATGTGGTGGAGATGCATTATGCTGATGCCACTCCCACAGTTCGTTAGGGGGGGTAACACCCATTTCCTCTTGAGGGGTCCACCATCTTGACCCCTCAGGCCGCAGTTTGAGTCCCTTAGGAAGGGACAACACACGTTGGAGGAGCAGACGTAGTGTCGATAAGACCGTCCCTGCTCCTCCGGTCAAAAGGTGTAAGAAGGTACCATGGGGTTTTAGTCCGTGCGACTTGTGCATATCCACCCCCTGCTGCCCGGCGAGATGGATATACGTTAGGGATTCCCCATGGCGAAAAAAAAGGCTTTTCTCGTGGCTTTACTTGCATTAATCTAGATTTGACCTACTTATCCCTTGGAAATAGCATTTTTTTTCGCTATGAAAGGCATCTAATGTCTATTTCTGTAGTTCTGACAACATATATGTGATATTCCACGATGATCGGTTAAGTAGTTAACGCGTGAAAGCGTAACAAACAAACTCGTTGTTGCATTTATCATATCAGTGTGGATTATTTATTTTTGCATAAAATTAACAAAGGAATGTTTTGGGGTGTAAGGGATGTCTAATAACATCTAAGACTTGAGACATCCAAGCCAACCTTACCTGCACGTGATGCACCTTGCTGAATAACGAACGAAGCAATGGCGAAAGCGGGGTGGTAAGGTGTTACAGCCTGACTGGGTCGCAACCACCATGTTTATGGCGAAAAAGCCCGTCATAGTGATTCGCTTCTGCGGGTCGCGTTTCGGGATCAGCCTGTGCATATCCAGTTTTTCGCAGGCCGGCATGACAGCGGCGACCGGCAACGGACAGTGTGTCACTCGGTGGTCGCCATTGTTTTTGGATTGCACTGTGCTTACCATCAGGCGCAGTGCTACAATAAAAAAAAAGGTTTGATACCGATAGAATTCACGAATTAAAAAAAGGCTATTGCTTTAGGAAGAGAACTTAAAGTATATGACTTCTATGGAATTAATTGTAGTGGTTCTGTGAAATATATATCTGAGGAAATCGTGTTAACGATGAATTCACGAAATCTCATGAAACGTATTTCCAGCAAGCTTGTCAATAAACCAGGAACATTGCCTCGGGCAGCGGTAGTGCAATATCGTCCGAGCCAATATCACCTTATTCTTTGTCTAGTTATGTACCGTAACTAGGCATAGATGAAATTTCATTCGCTACAGCTATTTTTATATGAAGTGAGAAATAATTTATTATAGTATCATTATGAACTTATACCATATTTATATTTTTATAGTATCAATAAATGTACGTAATTACTATTTTTTATATGCTCCGAATTAGTATGCTATTATTAAATGTAGATAGTAATTTGTTATGTGATATTTAATAGGATGATTAAATGTACTTTCGATTGGTTACCCGCTCCAAATTATAATTTTTAAAATTATAATATGACTGGTGTAGCGATAAAATGTATACTCCTAAAAGGACCCGTTGCGTAATTCGTATTCATTGAAATATGGCACGTTTCATTTATGATATAGCAGTGGAAAAATGTTTCAATTCTATACAATTATATTAAAATTAAAATAATAGCAATACGCCGCGAGTCCTAGTGCGTATAAGGTACCAAACCTTTCCTCACTTTGCGTCTATCGCGAACGGTCCTACCCGCTCGGATATGCGCGACACAGTGTTTTGTTGATTCAGCAAGTCACAATATGCACTCTGGTTCTGACGCATAATGCCAAGAGTATCATGACAGTATTATGGCACGCGGGTCACTTAGTGCCCTTAAAGGGAATTTCGAAAATACAGAAAAATTGTCATAAAAACTGAAAAAAAATTAGTTTGAAAAAAAAAGGAAAAAAGTCAATCTTGGTAACCTTTAGAACATTTTTTGGATGTTTTTTAACTGTTCAAATAATATAAAATACAAAATGTAGATGTAGTCCGGTGAAGCCGTTAAGACCTGAGTAGGTCGCGTAGATAGGTAGGCAGTAGAGTAGGTAGCGTAGTCAGTCCAAAAAAAATGTAGATAAATGATAGCTTATCTAGGGTAAGTCCGGGGAAGTTGGTAGATATTTTTTTTCATTGATTCCGCATATTTTGCGAATTCTACGATTGTTTCTAAATTTTTTTTTCATAATTTAACTTTGAGATTACCACCAAAAACACATCCTGTGTTTTAAATATTTAATATTATGTTTAAAAAAAGGGTCATGTCTTCCAGGATATCCGCTATTGTGATATTACCGCATTTAGAACACACATGGTCAAACTATGTGTGTGCAACTTTCCTGAACGCAAAGTCGGCAATCTATGCACTTATACATTGGGTTAGCCAACCATAACTAAATTAAAACTTTGGTTGGATGCCATATATTATATACATATTTACATTATACTTTATGACAGAAGGAGCATCGTCGGTATTATTGAGAAATCAGTAAGAAAGGAAGTGTAGCTATCGAGTATGTCATCCTCTTTTGCAGACAACTTTTGTATATATTGTAAATAGAATATCGTTCAAACAAATTAGAGATCGCATCTCTATAAATACCTTATATGGTCATATTAATAAACAGTCTATTATACACACTCCGAGTATTATTATTACGCTGTCCGTGTCAGTCTAGAATCTTATTGTAGTGAGCCCGAAGCTCCTACAAAAGTAACAGAAACTAAACATCCAAAGGCAAATACAGTAAAAAGTAGGGCAATTCCTTTGTCAGAGTTGACAGATCGCATAGAACATTTTTTTCTTTAAATATGATAACTTATAGTCCGCGTCAAACATTTTAACCGCTCTGAAGTAGATGCGCAGAACACAAATTTAGGTATCAGACGGAAGTAGTGGGGTAAAAGGGGAGCAACCTCGCCCCCTATTCAATCCACATTGACGCATATGTCCTCTCATTACTAATTGCAGTACAGTCGCATTCAGAAGTCAATTTGGTTTTGTTGTTGTTAATTAGATGTTATTGTTATTTTCGTTGTTTTCTTTTTCTTGTATATATGTCATTATTAGAAGACCTATCCACACAAAAACGTTGTTTATTTAATTTTTATTACAAACTATTTATTTATTATGAATGTATTTTATTCACAATAACGGTATTGTAACACGCATAATATCTGCACAATATATGCTACTAGATATATCCAATGGATAGAAATAAATACTGCATAAAGGGGATCATTCAATTAAAGTAAGCGATCACCCATAACGCACAAACCAGGTGATTAAATGTTATTTGGATTTATTTATAACTGACAAATACACGATGTGGCGAACTGTTAGCTTCATGTTATATTTTAGCTTTATCTATTATTTTAACATTCAGCTCGTCCATTTCTAGTTTTTACTGTTATTTAATTACCCCAGTAATGATTAAATTTTTATTATTTGTTCGTTTTTAATCTAACTCTTTGCAAATATTCTATATGTATATTGTACATGTCCGTTTACAAGACGACATAATCAGAATCAAACTTTCATTTCACATACACGAACTCTTCTGAAAGTAGCTACATGGTCGTTATACTGATACATTTTTATTACTTAGTGTAACAGGCAAATATCTATTTGAATCATAATTCATTAAGACCTGATATACTATACGTATAATATCGAGACATGTTAAAGATTGATAAACGTAAATGTTAAATTCTTATAATTATATTCTGAATTTGTTTTGTATTAACCTCTTGACTGTACAATGCCGAACTTACAGCTATATTGAGAGCGGCCAAAAACGATGACTATACATATTATTATACATATACGATACATATTAAATTTTGCATTAAATAGGTCAATTGGCCAATTTTAACTAACATTATTCAATTGTTTAGTAGATAGCAACAAATAGTTTGACTACAGATTTAACATAATCCATTATTTGAAAAATAAGTTGTTTTCTATTGAGTAGATATTAGTTAATGACATAATCCATATAATAATACTAAGTGAGAGTTGGTTACAATCAGAATGTTATTTGAAAATTAATAATAACAGTTTTAGACAGAATATACAGAACAAATACGATGTGGTAGCCATTTAATTACTTTTAAGTTTATATTGGAAATTCTATATTATATAATAGATAAATAGAATTGATACATATATACTTAACTAAATACAATACTTGATTTTAATACTATTTAAAGCCTTCCGAAGTTTATACGTGCTGATGAAAGGGACCGTGACTCTTTACTATCATTTTTTAATAACAAATCTATTATTCAGAGCTTCAATTCACATCATAGTAAGTGGTCATACAAAACAGAACATAGAGGTTCTCAGCTTTCTGATGCTTCGGAAAATAACTTAGTGATACTTAACAAAGGTAATAAAATATGATTTACTATGATCAACGAAATCTATACAAATATTATAAATAGTAGTTACAGAGTTTTTTTTCCGAACTGACTACGCTATTATTTTAACAGTCTTAACAGCTTCACCGGACTACCATAGGTAAATAGATAAATAATTAATCAAGCCTTCATTCAGTATAGTGCTGCAACCTGTGATCTAATTTCATAACCATCACAATGAACAGAAATGGTGTACTAACCGCACTACTATTAAATTCTTAATACGAAACATAGATGTCGCATGCACGGCTTTTATTTAACTTCCTAAGTACATCTGTAAACGGGAAACTATATATTAATATATTTGATTTAATATACAAACAGTTACATGCGACTTCGTCTGTATTTGTATCTTAATAAAGAATTATATTTGTGCGGAAATTTAATTTTCATATTTGCAATAAAAGTATTCCTTTTAACATCAGGGGTCTGCCAGTGAGAATCCCGTCAAAATCGGACCGGTCCAATCATTTGATAATGCAAATTAGTGGAAACTAACAAATAGACACAAAAATATTAACATTTTGTTTTATGGTTTATGTTCTTATTAATCTTATTTATTCATATAGATAGGGAAAAGGGAACTTTAAGCATTCGATGTCAAGGTACCAATTATTGTCGAAATAAAACTCAATCAAACGTATATATTATATTATATTATATTTTCTTAAGTTTATTACGTAACTAAATTATTAAATTTATATTATAACTACTTGTAACTAATTATTGTCTTATTCGAGTAGAACTACATATCTATTTAAATATATAAGAAACATGAACATCTATGACTATGAGATCTGTTTCACAATCTAAACATCTATAAATGTAGTCCACCAGAATAACACTTATTCATATAAAGTAAGAAAGAAAAAACTTATATTAATACAGAATACAAAGAAGTTAGAGAAAATTCAAACATTTAGTTCAGACTAGTAGTTAGTATTACAAGCACAAAAAAAGTCCGAGTTCTATATATTGGTAATAGGACGACGGATCGCAACGATGTATCAGCGGTGAGTCGGGTCCAAGGGCTCGTAGGTGCTGCCGCTACTTGATAAGTATTAAATACATGCAGAAACGAAACGTCATCAAATAGCAGCGCTCTGTAGTCGAATCAAGAACCCACAGAAGAACAGGCGTTGGATACAGCAACCCTGAAATCAATTTCACCTTTCAACAAAAGATTAAACTCAAGCAACGTACTCCTGATTCAGAACTTTGTACAGAGTTATCGAAGCCACTATGACCTTCGTAGAACGAAGGATCAATAATAGTATCGCAAAACATATTTTAATAAAACAAAATAACACAACAAATTGACAAAACTAGTACAATAATGTATTCTAATAATTTGACTATTGCTATATTTAGATTCAAAAAATCTAAATTAAAAAAAATAGTGCGTGGCGCCCTTCCGCGAATGTCCTTAATGTTGAAATGAAAATAGAAAGGGGTAGAAATTGATTTTTAGTGAAATCATATTGTTTTTAACCGACTTCTTTAAGACAAACTTTATTGCTTACAATTCAGAATTGATCGCATCTTTTAATTATCATTTTCGAGTAGAGAATTATCCAAATCTATAACATTTACAATGGGATTATGATAACTAAAGTAAGATACGAAATGTTTGATTATTTTTCTCCCTCTGTCTTTTTCTATTCCACCTCCCCAGGAGCGTTGAACGTGTAACGCAACAGTGCTTTCATTCCCCTCGATGTTAGCATTAAACGTTCAACGTAACCTTCTTGGAAGTCGCATTAAAAGTTTCACTTCAAAAATATTTTAAATAATTTAGGCCCTAAAACACACATAGATATTATAAAACACAAGTAACTCTTTGTATCTGTCTCTGTGTTCTCTTAGAGTTGTTCTATACTACGCAACGGATTTTTATACGGTTTTCACTATTGTTTGGAACAAAGCTACATAACCCTATGACCGCAGGCTACGCTCTGGACCACGAATGAGTCGGCCCGCCCACCTATTCAAAAGTGTTTATTTTTTGTATATATTATATTAGTAACTATTAAAAATCACCGTCAGTGAACCCCCAATAATTTCTGAATCAAGGACAGATATGATAGATAAAATAGATTAGTAGCTTTGGTCTAGAGAATTTTTTTCGGAAGATAATATGCATAAAATATATATATTTTATTTATGTAAAGTAGGAAAAACTCTACGTATTCTAATGAAAACGTAAGGAGTTTTCGGGAAGTTACATTGATAACACTGGCTACACTTTTTGAGATATATACAATTAATATACCACAGAATTAAAAAACCTAATTTTTTTTACATAAAAGCTCCTGATGTAAATATCTATCTAAGAAAAACACACAGTAAACATTTTTAATCGACATCGAAAAAGGAGGGGGTTACTACGTTCGGTTGTATGTATTTTTAAAATCTTTTACCTATTATTTAAAATTAATGGGTTATTCGTAATGCTATTTATACAAATATAGCTTTAACCCATTACTCTTTGTAGGATATTACTACAATGAATATCTTAAGAGATATCAAATACTTAAAATAAATTAAAGCGCAACAAAAAAAAAGTTGTTAGTGCGATGATTTACCTGTAGCTAAACTATACTGTAAATATGAAGGCGCTACAAATCGGTTAGAAGAAAAGCAATAGGAAAATCGATAGAATTTACGAATTTTTTTTTTCATTTCTACTCTTCGTGGATGTACAAAAAGAAAGAGTTAATTCCAAATATCACTATCACTTAGATAATAATCCAATCTATGTTCTATGGACAATAGAACCAGTTTAATATCATGCTTGAAATTAATTGCCCGAGAAATCAATAATTCACTTTAGAGCCTTATTGCAGAACTTAATAATATTCTTTTACTAAGACTAAAACATGGTATATGATATGTGTCCTGGATGCATTGTGACAGCAGATATAACATATTGCCCTCGTCAATCTTAAAAAGAAGGAATAATGTTGTAAAGAAACACACTAGTATACTAGTAATGTTCTCATTACGAGGTCACGAACACAGATTAAAAAACTATATCAACTCAACAATCAATATCAACAACAGTTACATATATAAAAAAGAGTTATTACTAAATATGCATCAGCAATAACAAATTGTATGCCTGATACTTTAAGAATAATAAATATAATAAGTGTAAAAGAACCTGTGCAAGGTTTATCTGCGGAAGCTCTACTGCGTCGCTCCAGTGGTTTTCGTCTTCTTCTCATAGGCTCTATCAGTTTTATCAGGAAACAAAGTCTTTTTAAACAAATTGCTATCATCTTCGCCGAACAACTTGTAAGTTTTTCCAGTGATAGTAATCTCTCTACATATGATAGGCCTATCGGAAGGCACCGGATTCGTTATAGGGTTTGCAAACAGAGAGCAATCATTCCAATCGTCAGCATATGACAGATACGTAGTCTTCAAATAATAAGTACCATCATCCACCGAGTCATTATTCGCGGCTTGCTTAACTTGATATTTCCTCGATTCTCCTGAGGAGTAACCGCTGGATGAAGGCGATACGTGCGGTTCTGTCATTGTTATCTGATCTTGCTTAGGTAAATGATCCGGTATAGTTATTTTTATTTCTTTATTATATACTTGGTTATTCTTCTCTGGCATTTCAGATTTACCCATTTGCAAATTTGTGCATGGTTGTTCTAAAAAAGCAAATATATAATTATAAAAGTCGCTAACGTTTGAAAGAGACTTGGTATAGAAATCAATTATAGAAATACATTTTATATAAACATTATAAATCAATATATCGTTAGTTTTAGTCGAAATTGGAAGATTTTATATTACTTTATCGATTTCTGTGATAAGCTATTCATATTCACGTATCTAGTCTACTGTTCACTGAAGTTACTCATCTACTCGACATATATATTATATTAAAATCACAAACATTGTTCGTGACATGAAACTGCGTAGATGAGACTGATTTGAAAATCCGATTATATTATAAACCTCGTCAATCTTTTTGGTCTATGTGAATATAGCCGTAAGTTCGTGCTTGGCCATATTATGCTCAAGAGTTTATTACAAATCAAAGTAAAAATATCATCATAACAATCTAAAAGTGACATTTATTTATCACTCGGTGTACCCGCAGCTTCGCACGCGTTTTTTAAAATCGTATTAAAGAATTATAGAATTGTAAGACTATGTACAATTACAGAAACGGTCTTTAAAGACAATTGTAAGTACGACGCGCACGCCACTAAAAGTAACATGCAACGTGTACAGTAGATATATAAATAGAAAAAGCGTGCCAAATGAGGTTTGTCATCAGCAACACATTTGGAACCTTAACCCACAATATAACTACCTTAGTGCTCACTTACACTTTATAAGGAACTAACGAAACAATAGCTTAAAATATTATTATTAAGATTTACATTTACATTATATTTAATATACATTGCCATTATTATAATTAAGATTTTGAGACTATACAAAAAATAAACGCTCGTCTGTTCCGTAAGAAATTGTATCATGGAACACTTTAGGTAATACGTTTATAATCTGAGATCTTTTTAGGAAGACCTCTATATCATTAATGTTATTAATAATTATAATGTCAAATTGTAAACAATAAGCTGATAATTATTTCTCTTATTAAAAATAAAGAATGAGTTGAAATCTTGCTAAATGTCATGCAGACAAAGTTGCGGGTAACAGCTAGTCTAAAATAGAATAACCTCAATTACTTTTTATTAGGTTCGCTATCTACCAGTGAAAATCCCGTGAAAATCGATGTAACCGTTTTGGTGACAGCACAGCGGGCGAAGCCACGATTAACAGCTAGTCTAAATTAAAATAATGTAATTACTTTTTATAATGTCCGCTATCTGCCAGTGAAAGTCCCATGAAAATCGGTGTAACCGTTTTGGAGAAAGCACTGTGGGCGCAGCCACGGTTAACAGCTAGTATAAACTAAAATTGCTTAAGTTACTTTTTGTAAAATCAGCTATCTGCCAGTGAAAGTTTCGGGAAAACTGGTCTAACCGTTTTGGAGATAGCATTGCGGACGAAACCACGGTTAACAGCTAGTATAAACTAAAATTGCTTGAATTACTTTTTATAAAATCCGCTATCTGCCAGTGAAAGTTATCTGAAGATCGATCGACCCGTTTCGAAGATAGTACTGCAGGCGACGCCACGGTCAACAGCTAGTATAAACTAAAATTGCTTAAATTTTATTTTGATATTACATACAGACACTTCATTTTTATTATATGTATAGAATAGATTATACTTGCCTCTATTTTATATATATAATTTAATATAATAAGTATTTATACCTAAAGGCCAGATGGGCATAAGCATTGTGTATCGGTTCCAGAAATATATTGGATCGGTATTTAGAGGACTTAAGCAATAAGTTCCTGAAAGTGTTAGATCTTTAATTTCATTAGTTTTCGAGAAAAGCCGAAATATGGAAAAAAGACAAAAAATAATTGTTACGATTAACTTTTTTTTCTTCGAAATTCAATTTTTAAGCATGATGCATTTATTTGTATTATGTGACAAATATATATATATATATATATATACCAAGATTCAGATTCAAATATATTAGATTAAAGAGATATATATCTAACCATAGTCAATTCAGAAATTAAGTAGGTATTAATCCTATAGTTTTATTTTTTTATTATAACTAAAATATTTAAACTATTTGGATAACTATTTAGAATAATATTTCATATTGAAAATGAAGACAGTCTCGTTTCTGCCTAATAAAAAAAAATAACGTCAGACAGAAAAGTAAAATAAATCGATCTTTTTACTTTAAAATCAGCTTTTATATTATTGCCTCTAAAACGAAAAATATTAAACTTATTTGAATAACTTATAAGTACACATAATATAACACTTATGCCTTTTGCCCATATGGCCTTTATATATTTTTTGGGTATGGATTGTATATAGATATACACTATACATACCTAAATGACATCCATTGTACATGGTTTGATTCATAATTTGATCCGCCGGATACATTGCCAACGGCCATAGTATTAACGTCGGTATAAATCCTAGGGGTGGTGGTGGTCTATCATATGTTGGCATCGTATGACAAATTTGGGGCATGCCATGAATTGGTATCATATAGCAAATTAGGGGCATCTTATAAGGGGGCGGCAAATCAAAACCGGGGGGTATTGAGTTACCCCACGGTATTTCATGTAATAATGGCATGTTGTACGTTGGCGATACTTGATGTGCTGCTATCTGTGGAACTGACTGGTTCTGGGCAGGTAATGGCCATTGTACTGGTGGTGCCACTTGCACTTGCGGCGCCTGGTTCACTTGTAACGACTGAGTCTCTTGTAACGCCCGAGTCTCTTGTAACGCCTGAGTCTCTTGTAACGCCTGAGTCTCTTGTAACGCCTGAGTCTCTTGTAACGCCCGAGTCTCTTGCGGCGCACATGTCATTCTTGTTACTCCACACTCTTTTGGCGGTGATGACTGTGGTACTGATGGTGCCTTGGATTCTAATGGCGTCTTAAACCATTGTGACGTCCAAGTTGTACGTGGCGCCCGCGACCCACGTAGCTGTAATCATATACAAAATTTTCACACATTTTATTTAAAAAAAAATTGTGAGGCCTACCTGAAACAGAATGTAACCCTGTGGCCTTCGTCACGAGCGACAATACAACAGGCCTCATTTTCGCAGATGTCTTCTTCTTAATACTTTTATATAATTGGAATGAGAATATAATAGCTGGAGTTACCGATAATTTCATTGTGGCTGTAGGTTTGCACCAGGGTTCAGCTTTAAGCCCTTATTTATTCCTTCTTGTTATGGATGCGTTAACATCAGACATACAGGAGGAGATACCCTGGTGTATGCTGTTTGCTGATGATATTGTTCTTGTCGGCGAAGATGCTACTGAGGTCCTGAGTAGGCTGGTAAAATGGCGAGAAAAACTGGAGAATGTTTGTTTGAAAATCAGTAGACTAAAAACTGAACATTTGTTTTGTGACTTCGGTGGTCCATCCAGCTTTTCTCCTATAGCTTTAAATGGTATATCCTTATCAACCTGCTCTGATTTCCGGTATCTCGGTTCTCTGATCCAAAACGATAGTTGCATAGACAAGGACGTGAGGAATAGGATAAATGTAGGGTGGATATGGCGAAAGGTGTCTGGTGTAGCTTGCACGAATGCCCTTGAAACTCAAAGGGAAGGTGTATAAAACTATTATAAGACCAGTAATGTTGTACGCATCTGAGTGCTGGGCGACGAGAGAGACGGATGAGAGAAAACTACATGTGGCAGAGATGCGAATGTTAAGGTGGATGTGTGGTGTAACTAGAATGGATAAGATTAGGAATGAATATATCAGAGGAAGTTTGAAAATAGCACCAGTAACAGATAAGTTAAGGAGTAATAGGTTAGCATGGTATGGGCATGTTATGAGGAGAGATGAAGACCATGTAACTAGAAAAGCTTTGAGTATGACGGTCGATGGATATAAGAGTAGAGGAAGACCGAAAAAAGGATGGATGGATTGTGTGAAAAATGATATGTGTGTAAAAGATGTGATGACTGAGATGACATCTGATAGGTGAGCGTGGAAACGGAAAACATGTTGTGCCGACCCTACTTAGGTGGGATAAGGGTAAGAAGATGATGGAATGAGAATATAAATATATTCTTATTCTCTTTTTTCATAAAAGAAAGGCTTGTAGATAAAGTATTACCTGTATATAATCTATCAATACAGTGACAATACATTCATTTTATTATTTCTTACTAGCTTTTACCCGCGACTCGGCAAGAATTTTTTAAATTGTATTAAATAAATATAAAATTGAACATGTACAATTACAGAAATGCTCTTTCAAAAGCAATTGTAAGTACGACACGCACGCCACCTACAGTAACATGTAACGTGTACATTAGTTATATAAATGCAAACATTGTGTCAAATAAGGTTTACCATCAGCTTGACTTTAACCCACCATATAACTACCTCAATGCTCATGTACGCTGTATAAGGAAGTAATGAAACAAGGACTTAAAAATGTTATTGTAGAGATATATTATGGCATATTGTCAATATAATTAAGTTTATGTGACTATACAAAAGGTAATCGCTTGTCTGTTTAGCAAGAAATTGTATTATGGAACTCTTAAGGTAATTAATACATTTATGGTCTATCATGGCATCTGTGGTCTATCTTACTAGAAAAACCCCTTCTATATAAAGCTTGATATATACCTGTAAGCAGTTTTTTTAAATATTTGACAATGTAAATAGTGCTCGTTTAACCATTGATATTATAATTAAAATACCTTTTTACCTATAATTAAAATAAATGCAAATCATTGCATTTAACTCGATTCAATATTCTTATACGTTACTATGGTTATTGAGCTACGCAAACGCAAGTGCGGTAAATAAAACGAAATGGCCAAAAAGACAATATAAATCAAATTACATATATCAACAAAAAACAAAAAAAAACCGGTCAACTGTTTTGGAGATAGCAATATGGACAAACCCGCGGGTAACGGTTAGTCTAAATTAAAGTAGCCTATGTCACCCGTTGTAATTTTAGCTATCGACCAGTGAAATCCTGCCTGTCCAAATCGGTTTCAGCCATTCCGAAGATTATCCTGAATAAACAGACAGACAGACAGAAACACATTTTTTTTTATTGCATTTTCTTTATCAGTAGCATGTATACTTTCACAGCCAATCAGTAAAAGTTGTTATTACATACAGACATTTCATTTTTATTTTTTGTGTGGATAGATATAGATTAATGCGGTGATGAGCGCTAATAAGCGTTCACTCTGTTACCTTTTTCTGACATTCACTCTCATTAGTCCAATGACTGCACTGTGCTTGATGGTGAACACAGTACAATCCAAAAACAATAGCGACTGCCGAGAGATGCGTTATCCCTCGCCGGTCGTCGCTGTCATGCCGGCCTGCGTAAATGTCTCTTCACGTTACTCTTGAAGGACCCCATGTTATAGGAAGGAGGGAACACACTGGCCGGGAGATTGTTCCACAGTTTCACGGAAAGATAAGAAGTTGCGAACTTTTTAGTTCATGCCCAGATAGGATTTACCGTGTTTTTGACCGGGACTGCCGGTTGATCTTAAATGGTGGTCTAACCACGCGCTATCCGCCCTCTATCTAAAGTATGAAAACAAATTTGAAATAAAAGTTATAGAGAATTTAATCCTCTTCAAGATTTATTATACATATAAATAGCGAAAAGCCCATATGAATCGAGATATTTACAAAAAAGATTTTGTGACCTTTGACATCAAATTTTTCTACCATATATAGGTTTTGAGACAACTTTTAGGATGTCAAAATGCAAGTTTATGCGAGTCCATAGCTGGGTTTCTCAAATTCTGTGATTCTTACCTAATTTTGGCTAAGATGACTCTGGACTACATATCGTGTGTTCTCGAAACAGCACCGTCTAGTCGAAAAGAGCTTACAATAGAACAAATATTAATTCATTTAAAATCGAATTCCAAGATATTTATTGCCTCATCGAATAGCTAAACGACACGTGTATTCAAAAAACCGGATGATACGTTACTGTTCAGATTCCCTATTATAGCAGCTAACTGTTATTTCGACGCTGATATCCAACTTGAATGTAAGTTAAATCTAAAAATTTCACTTACCTTTTTGTTGTAAACTGTTCTCCCTTGAATCTTTTGCGGCTGTGAACCCAGCGGCGGCCGCGGCTGTTTATCGGCTGCTGCTGGGTAAAAGAAAATACTTACATTATGAAATTCATGTAATATACTTAAAATATAATAATTTAAAAATGTAAAATTGTATGAATATGAAGCTAGCTAGCTGGCCCGTACAACTTCCTCTGCACCAAATCGGTTACTACCAGTTTCAAATTGATTTTTGTAAAGGTGCAAAATCTTAAAAAACCTAAAACCCGATTGCAGCTCCTCCTATTGCTTCCAATTGTGATTCCAAACTTTCTAGGAACTCACTCAAACATATAGTTGGTGTGTGAGAAATCTTTTAAAATAAACCTAAGACCCGTTCGCAGCATCACCAAAACAAAAATAGGTGTTAGTGTAGCTGCTATGACAAGGACTAATATCGCTAAGGTTGTTCTACCTTTTCTCTCATGCTTGAACGTTCTAAAAAACTATGCATTCTAATTTTCTCTTTTCCATCCCGTAACAGAATTACACGTGTTGTACTTATGATTTTACAGCAATCTCGTAACCTCGTTATTGATTTTGGATTTTACTACGTTTCCTGTTAAGCACAGTGCTTTTCCTACAAACAAGGTCTTGTCATTATGTACTTAGTTCGGTCAATTTTTATTTATTTATTATATAATACATTGTAATCGGTATTCGTGATGCATTGTAACATCACGACGGGTATTTGTAATAAGGTATATAGCGCTACTCCATTACCTCTGATAGCAGGATAGTAAAACAGTTTCTAAAAACGCCTTAGCAGATGAGCAAAATTATTGTGCATCCGAACGGATAATATTCTTAATAATTAAGGTTAATTTAAGGTTAGGCATGTATAATTGAATGAATGAAGCCCAACATTGAAATCCTAGACATGACAAAAAGGCATTATAACCCCCATTCTTTAAAAATAAAGTGCTGTAAATATCTTAATGATTTATATTCAGATTTTTATGCAATATTTACAGATGGATCTAAAATAGGTAGATACAGTGGAGCAGCGTTTGTAGACCCACAAACCTCCAGTCATATCAAATTAAGTATAAGAAGTACGATTTCCATTATGCATACAGAATTGATTGCTATCTTAGAAGCCTTATCTTATATACAAGATTTAAAGTATAATAAGTTTGTAATATATACAGATTTGAAATGTTCAATTCAACATATAAGTAAATGCAGTTTACCTAACTTTCGTGGCATTCCTCTGGCTTATTCAATTATTAACTTGCTACAAAAACTTGTAACTTTTGATAAATCTATTGTAATACAGTGGGTGCCTTCTCATATTGGAGTAAAAGGAAATTAAATGGTAGATAGACTAGCAAAAGAAGCTATAGAAGAGGGAAGTTTATATGATTGTTTACCAACATATAACGATATTACAGCAGAGTTCAAAAGAAATGCAGTCAATTTATGGTCAGAATATTTTAATGAAAGGTCATTAACGAAAGGTATTTGGTAAAAGACGATCCAACCATCTCTGGGATCGGTCCCATGGTTCCAAGACTCCAATATGAGAAGAAGCATGATCGTCTTAGCTTTGAGAATTCGTTCTGGGCATATTCCATTGAATAAGTTTTACTTTTTAATGAAAACAAGGGAAAACAGCAACGGCGATGTTTGCCTTCAAGAAGAAGACGTGTATCATATATTGTAATGGAATATGTCCGGAACGAATCCCAAAGAAGACAGGTATTTAAGAATACTTATAATATAGTGTTTGTAATGAAATATTGTCACGCCCAACATCGGAAGAAGCCAAATTAATCTATAATATGGTGAACGTCGGTATAAGGGCAAGAATGTGATTGTAATATTGTTTTTCAATTTACCTTTTTTGTTAGTATTTTTTAAGATGTATATCTGCAAGTTATTTTGTAAATTGTGATTGTTTGTAGTATGGATGAGGGTGGCGTGATCTCTTTGAACAAACTTTCAATAAAAAAAAAAAAAATGAATGAAGATGAAACCACCCTGTGATTCTTGTAACTTACAAAGTGAGTCTACGCAAATTATATTATACAGAATTATTTCGTTCGTTACACCGTCAAAGACAATATTAAATATTTATTTTCGACTAGATACTTACAGTTACGGCAGCTTACTGCTGTCTCCTTTGTAAACACCGTCTTCATTTTCTTAAATACTTCGGTTTTCTTTTCCATCTTTTTCTAGCTATCTCAAACTTCAACTTTTTTGGGAAGTTGATGTCCTACTGTTTATTTGTCGCCACTTGTGGGTACCTTAGCTTGCTCAAATTTTCGTCTAGTAGACCTAGGTGTTCGATAAAAAAATATGATTTAAAAAAGTGTGTAACGAAATGTACTTCTTTGGCGTGGATATAATATAAGAATCTTATTACATATTTTAAACCGAGTCACATGTTCGAACGACGAAAATAGATATTATTAATTAAAGATATAATAACACAAATTACATAAAATAGTATTCTTATACTCAAATCAAAACAAATCATCAATACTTTATTCAGTTTAGTCCCTATGAAGACACTTTTGCACTTCAAAACTACCACCAGATCGGAAACCAACCCTGTCATACGGGCAAGAAATGCGAATCGAATATTGGTGAATAGATGAACATCTATATATACTTAATCTTGCCATAAATACAAGTTACAATTAAAAATAAACAAAATATTACATTTGAATTTGGAATCTGTCATTTTTATATGATTATTCATTGAATTTTCTCATTTTGGCGCCAATGCATTATACAATATTTTGCGATATTAAAATTGAATGGGGTGATAAAGAGAACCGAATGATCGCATTACACAAAGTAGGTCTGGAGCCAAATGCAATATTTAAAACTCTCCATACGCTTGGTATTAGTAAAATGTTTGTGTACCGGGCTATTAATAGGTACTATGAGACCTCCTCTGTTTGTGACAGAATAAGATCTGGGATTGTGACTTATCAAAAAGGCCGCTACCACGAACAGAGTAGAAGTAGAAGCGTTGCGGAAATAATAATTAATTAAGACTGTATAGCCACCAAACTTTATTTATTTTATACCTAGTTGAAACCGTATTTACATTAAAAATGAAAATATAATATAATCCCAAAATTTTCGATTTTTTTTCGAAAATTAAAAGATAAATAAATATTGAAGATGAATATACATTACATATTTCCAAAAAAGAAACCTTACGGATAGGTCAATTTTTATAAAGTTATGCTATTTTAATAAAAAGCTACTTTTTAATTCCTCATTTTTTAGTTTTTATTTTTTATTATGTATATGTTGAATGTTCGACAGGGTAGAAACAATAGAATAGTTTCAGAAGAAACCTAAGGTTTGGGGGGTCAAAAGTGCTCCATTTCGCATGTATACCTCAGCTATATCAGATTCTCTATATAACTGCACGATATCGTTGTTATTATCGAATTCACATAGGATTACATACGATGAAGTGCATTAAAATGATCTAGAAACATTATTATTTTGTTAACCGGAACTATACGTATTGCATGTACAGATCAATAATTTCCACTTACTTAATATAGACAACGCAGAGAGACCCTTGGTGTTTAGACGATAAGAAGCACTGCTACTCATACACTACCCTGAAATATATCAAAGATTTTCTCTGATTAATTGATACACTACGCGATAAAGCGTAACTGCTTATCCTGACATTGCCGAATCATCAGTATTAAATTTACCATACCACTCAACATCAGAGGTGACAGTGTTAAGTTTTTAGTTTACGACTATAACCACTAATAATAGTCAAATTTTGTAGTTTCGTTGTATGTAACGCTTTGAAACGCAGAGTGATTTCCTAGACCTCTTATAATATGAGCAAATCATATCGAAAATAATAAATATACTCACGTACTCGTATAACTTTACTAGCTTTTGCCCGTGGTTTTGCTACCGTTCATACAGATTTGATCTAACCTTTCTACCGTGTATGCAAATTTTCATGACAACTGATTGAGTTTTTAAAGCGTGAAAGCGTAATAAACAAACTCACATTCACATTTATAAAATCAGTAAGAATACCAAATCTCATTATAAATATTGCTTACTTTATAGTACGATACTTGTTTTCAATCGCGTTCATACATAAGTTGTATTGGTACTTTCGTAGTAAATGCACCGCGCTCGCCGACCGCTGCCGCGGCCGGCTCGCGTTAACTTTTTTCGCAAATCTAACCTAACCAACCGAGAAAAAAGAGCAAGCAGTCGAAAAACAAAATAACCTAACCTATTTTTCTCAATTTTCCCATTTTGGTTCGGTTAGTTTAGGTTAGACTCGTGAAATAAAGGCTACGCGAACCGGCCGGCGGTTAACGAGTGCACTACATTGCCTTTAATACGTAAGTACCATTTTGTATATTACCAACCTGATGATTTTTAAGTTGAAACAAAACAGTTTCGTCTCGGTTTGGTTAGGTTAGATTTGCTTTAAAATATAACGTTAGCCGGCCGCGGCAGCGGTCGCCGAGCGCGGTGCATTTAATACGAAAGTAACGTTGAATTTTAATAAAATAAATGTTCGTTTAGAGACCAGGCAGCTTATATCCAGACGCTGAAAGCTCGCAGAACAACGGCCCGATATAATTACCATCAGGGGTACAGTGCAGTTAGTTTTAATAATTAAATGCCTTCGCTAGTTGGAATCGCAACTGTTGCAGTCTAATTTGTATGTAACTATTGACGATTTTCGATGTAACCTCTATAAAATCTACTCCGTTTTAGTAAATGCGTAGTTAGACGCTACTAACATGGACTCTTAGCCACACATTTGATGACGCGGAAACACGAATTATTACTTACTTACATTACATGGTATGATTTGGTTAAAAATTGATCGACTCACGCTCAGAGATACTGTTTTTGATTATTATTGCAATACTATGCTGCTCATTAGTTTTTAGCTCCTCAATACGTTATTTTCAATAGTGTAAACGGAACTTACCGATCAAATACAACTTTCTCCTGAGGTCGTTTTTGGAAGAGTTATATTATTCTATACGTTCTAACTCTTAAAGATCTACATTTAATCTAAATCTCATTACCTTTCCAGATACAATAAGCTTTAAAAAGAGATTAATTTATTACGACCGTAAACAAAATTGCAAGGCGTTACTCGCCAATATGGCGGAAGCGTTGATGAAATTAGAATTAAAAGTCTAATTTCTTAAGACTGTATATGTGATCTTAAATGTACCCGAAATGGGCTTATAGCACGGTAAAACGGTACGAATTGCTCATTTTTAATAATAATCGATTTTTATAACACGTATATATTCACCGTACAGTATTTCAAGCATTTTGTTTAAATTTCATTTATCTATTTGTCATATTTCTTAATTACACTTATTTGTACTATAATATGTCTGCACTGATATACTTTTATTCACTTCTTATTCATTTATGCAACATGTTCTCTGACGATACATGTATATCTATTTTTTGCAAAATTATATTATACTCTGGCTGTATTTAGGTCTAAAAATAATATTAGAATATACATACCTTAATCGGTAACACATCTATCACCTTAGAATTCACTTTCTCGTATGCCTAAATGTATGAACTAAAGAAACACTATGCTGAGCAAGCTCTGTATTTATTCTCTCCAAATTTTAACACTTCACAAACTCTTCAAGTATACAAATATGCATTTCTTTTAATCATTAAACATTCTAGCATAGTTTTATTTGTATTATTTAGAATTAGAAACAGTTAAGACAGGCATATTAAAATAATAATGAAAAATCTTACGTTACGTTCAGCACTGAAGATACACTAATTAATAATTTTATCAAGTCAACGTAGGTATAACGAAATATTTTTTTTTGTTCTCTACATTTCTTCTCTACATTTTTATATCGAAGGCATATCAGAGATCAAAATATTAAACTAGATGTTTAATTATATACTACTTAGTATAAGACATAAGCTATCATCATGGATTATATTATAATCTTGGTTTTTAACTTAAACTGGGGTACACGCATATATTTTTTTTTCAATTAATCATCGATGTTTCGAGACCTGTCAAATTGGCGCTAGTTGTAATGTAACAATTGTTATAGTTTTAATATAGTACTTATGATATAAAATGATAGTTGTAATAGTCGCTAATTCTATAAATAAAGCATATTCTTGCATTATTATTCCGGTGAAGCTGTTAAGACCTAGGTAGGTCAATAGCGTAGTCAGTTCGAAAAAAAAAACATGCATTACCTATTCAAATTCAAATGTGACTTGAAAATAAATGTTGTATAGCAAACTTAAAAAAAAAAGGGATTTAAACACCGGAATAATAAGAATGTTTTAAAAAATAACACGACTATCTATATATTACGTACTTCTAAAAGGAGACACTGGCAAATGCGTCAATTACACCTTGCTTACCGAAGTGAAAAAAATTACTTATACTCAAATAAAGATATGTTTTTCACATTTCAGTTGTATTCCGGTGAAGCGGGGTGTTGCTAGTTAAATAGAGTAGTCAGTTCTAGAAAAAGAAAATCTAGTGGTCAGAACTTAAGAATATAAATATTATAAGACTGTGGCTCGGTACAATTCGTGTCATTGGTTTTATTTTTAAAAGTTTAGCGATATTATGATGGAAATATTACTATATGGAGATTTATAGAAGATATACAGGTAAATATTTATAACTAATGAAACCATAACAATATTCTTATTTACGTAACTTTACATGTATTCGTTTCAGTTGTCATTCGCACCAAAACAATCTCTGAAGAAATTACGATTATGTAAACGTTATACATATTATGCAAAATTCATGTCATGTAACAAAATAATGCTATATTCTAAATAGTTTTTTTTTATCGTCATCCCACAGCTAAATTTTTATTGTAGTACTAGGAGCTGTTGGTGGATAAATTGATATTCGTGTTGTTTAAATAAACTACCATTTCAATGATGAACTCCAAACATAGAAATAAATTAATACATTAAAACAACTTTTTAACATTTATCTATTTTCCTTTCTTTTATAGGAACATCAGCACAACATTCTTAAAAAGTTAGTTTCAGCTATATTTTCAATACTTTCATGGCATGAAAACTCAGTGTGAAAACAGAAGGCAAAAACAAAACAATAGCTTAAAGCTTACAATTTTAAAGAAAGGGCCTACTTCAAAAACGTTTTAATGTCCAATCTTTTTTAACAAATAATGGATTAATTCAATTTTATACTGGTTAAGTACAGATATTGGTTTATCAATAGAAAATAAATTTATAATACAAAAAAAATATAAATAAGTAAATCTGATATTAAACACAGAAACATGTTTATTATTAAGAACCTGACATTTCTAATACTTTTAAATAAAGAAACATTTTGAGCTAATAAATATATGGTCTAATCAAGAGTTCATTTTTTTTTACATTCCTAATAATTTTAGTAAAAATACTTCCTACAGTATAGTACTGAAATTCTTACTTAAGAACCTAGCCAGACACTAACAAAACAGTGTCTTTAATTCAGTACAACCATAGAACCGCATTGATGGTTTCCACTGATTACTAATCAATTACTCTAGCACTAATACAGGGACCAGCGACAAGTGAAGGATTTGTTTGAATTTTGTATATTAAAACATAACCTTTGACATTCAAAATTGTTGAAATTAGTTGCTTTATAACACTTACGACAGTGTTATCAAGAATCATAATTCACAGTAATCTTATTAAGTGCTATTTATTAAAATACTAAATCTAGTGCTAGTAATTCTTTATCTGGATCAATAACTTTGTATAGTAAATTAACTGTATTAAATTCTATGAGGTACAGGTTCATCATTTAACCTAATAACTATATATCCTACATCAATTTATTATCAACTGACAAGATGGTAAATGGGTACCCCAGCCTATTTACAAATAAATAATATAAGGCTGACCTAGGGTTCTTAAAATTTTTAAACGGAGATCAAGTGTCATTGCCATCTGATAATTAAGTGTATCTATATATTGGTAATGAAAAAGTGTGTTGTATTGGACTACTAGAGATTGTGAACTAATAATAATTAATCATACTTTATATAATATTGAACAATTTTATTAGAGTGGCATAGAGAATGAAAATTTATATACATGACTGTAACTTAATATATAATGAAAGTGAACAATTTTTATCCAATTTTTGACATAACTCTTATGACTAATATATCACTTATTGACTGAGTAATCCAAATCATTACAGCTATGTTCGAGAAATACATGGAAATCAAATCAATCATGAATATATATCTGATCACAGTAACCTTATGAAATATTTCTTTGTATTTAGTTTTAACATATTTTATGTTTAGTGTGTGATATAGATTGTATTAGGTACTTATTAATTAAAGTGATATTATCATCCATCCAACCTTTATGCATTATGCCAAAATTCGTAAATATTACACAAGGGCTTAAATTTGTACATATTTCTTCACATATTTATATGCTGATACAACTATAAAATTATAAATATTTATTGTGAATAATGTAAACATAATAAAATAAAAGATAATGCTTTTTAGCTATGGTAGTCTTACTCAGAGCTTTAAACCACTTTTAGATGAATATATGTTTATATATATCTATATATATAAAAGGAGAAGCTCACTGACTTAATGACTGACATATCAACGCAGGGCTTAAACTACATGGGGTATAAACTTGAAATTTTACACACGGGTTCCTTTTATAACGTAGGGGAGCACTAAGAAAGGATTTTTGAAAATTCACCCCCTAAGGGTAAAACGGGGTGCAAAGTTAGTATGAAAGTTCTCCGATTTTCAAAGTTATCTCAATAAAACGTATTTGGGTTATAAGTTCCTAATAATGATTATAATCGATATCTCTTTTTGTGAATTCAATCCCTAAGGGGGTAAAAAAGGGGTGCAAATTTAGTATGCAACTTTGCCGTTTTTCGTTTAAAGTTATTCGAATGAAATTCAGTATGAAAGTTCTTTATTGCAAGCCATGAAACACGTTTAAAAAATTTTTAGAAAACCATCCCTTAAAGAGGAAATAGGGGGGTGCAAAGTTAGTATGAAAGTTCTCCGATTTTCAAAGTTATTTCAATAAAACGTTGTATTTGGGTTATAAGTTCCTAATAATGATTATTGTCGATATCCCTTTTTGTGAATTTAATCTCAAAAGGGGTTAACAGAGGGGTGCAAGTTTAGTCGGTTACAAAAGTTTTTCGTATTTACCTACACTATATCAATACAATTTTGTATTTAGGTTATTAGTTCCTAATAATTATTATTGGCGATATCCTACTCAGAGTTTAAAGTATCAGATTCGAAACTGTCGAAATTCTTCTATCTTGTGGGCCGCGCGCATATTGATCTGCCGCGGTGGTGCATGAGGTAGGGGAGCGGGACGTACGTAGTCGGCAAGTGGGCAACCCGAACGCGGGCAGACGTCGTTAATGATTTCTTCTATTATTACAAATTTCGCTGCTTGAATTGCTTTATTTTTCCATGTGATTAGATACCACCTTGAATACTTGCTTACTTTCCAATTCTTTTTTTCCTATTAGTTGTTTTTAACACTTGAATGAGTGAATACTTTATTGCACTTTTTGTTTGTACACTTGACTATAATAATAAATTTTCTCAATTCTTTGATTTAGTTTATTTACTATTATATAATAGTTTTCGACACTTGAGCACCTATTCCAGGTTCTTAAGTTTGTATTATTTTCTTATTACGTATCAGCCTATAAACCTACTTTTCTTTCATTCTTATTGTATGTAGTACCTATGTTTTACAAAATTTATCTTCAGTGTAGTCCGTTACCTTAGTTACTGTATTTTTTTCTTGTTACCTACATACATATTACTTCTTATTAAACTATCTATACTAATATCATGAAGCTGAAGAGTTCCCTTACTTGATCGCGTTAATCTCAAGAACAACTAGTCCGTTTTGAAAAAATATTTCAGTATTAGATAGCTAATTTATCGAGGTAGGCTAACATCACACGAACACCAACAGTAGTGGAGCCCTAATGAATAATGTTTCAAAATAAAGTGTTTTTTTTTCCTTTTGAAAGCTCCCGCTGCGTGCGCTGCGTAAGCGGTTAAAGTTTTGCAACAATTATTTATCACAGAACTGATAAATGATGATTAAACGTTAAAAAAAATCCACGACAGCATCAGTCTATTTTTTATGGTTGGCACTCTATAACCTTTATGCGAACCAACTTTGTTCTAAAATAATGCACTATTTGCGAAGGTGTTCTTATAAACACTATTCCACGCGGACGAAGTCGCAGGCAAAAGCTAGTATTATATAATAACTCTGAAGCTGCTCTAAGGAAATTATGATGTAACTTATATTAGCGCTTAAACTGCTTGTTACTTTTTAATTTTATGTTCACCATTACTCAGTGGGGAATTTACAAATCTGCCGCCTGTAGGCTATTCAAATTTTGCCGCCCCAAAGGACCTCTACAACTTGGTATTCCAGTTCATAATTATGTTAATTACATTTTTTCTGCCATTGGCAACAATAATGTCTGTGCTATAACTGTTTGTGCGCTTTTCCCGTAATTACTATGAATGTGGACTATAGTATCAATGCGTCACTTTCTAGAATTATAAATATGTAACTTTTTAATTTCTGTAAGACACAAAAAAGATTTAGCCCCAAATTTACGACCTTTAAAATCTGCTGCCCTAGGCTCCAGCCTACTCAGCCTACTGGTCAATCCGCCACTGCCATTGCCTGTATAAGGTATAACCTAGTGTTATATGGTTATGTTACTCCCAGACAACAGGATATTATGATTTTATACATAATTATTAATTGAAAATATTGCTTTTGAAATAAATTACAAAAATTTAAATTTTATTAAATAAAAATACCAGCTGTTGCTCGCGTCAATGTAGATTTGACCTATTGCTCGGAAATGGTACTTTTTCAGAATGAAAGGTACACTGACCTTGTATCCTTTTCTGTACCCTTAACAAAGTGTATGCAAATTTCATGATTATCTCTTGAGTAGGGCGTGAAAACATAACAAACAAAAGAAACTTGCACTTATAACAATAGTTGGGATAATAAACTGGCTGTTAGCTTTATACATGTGGCTTTAAACTTTATTGAAATCTACTCACATTACACACTTATGGTGTAATTTTTAAAATGCCACCATTCTACGGGTTAAGGTTATGTTTAAAAACAATGTAAGTGTTCTTAATTGAAATATTAAAATAATGTAGTAATTATGAGTTAAATTTAAAAATAGTTGATTTTAAATATTTTAGGCTGACCTATGACTATAGTAGATATACTCCCTATCTACATACAAAAAATGTATGGAGACTTAATATATATTTTTCGGTAGTTTATAAACTGTATTGGTAATTTGTAATTTATGTTGACTATCAATTGCATATTTAGGATATAACATTCATCAAAATAAATGACGCTGTTTAAGTTAACTGTTTAAGTAAAAACAAACTGGTAATTATTTCTTTAATCTATACTTATAAATCGCGAAGTATCTGTATAATCCATTTGTATAATCGGCTTTCATTTAGTAAAGTAATATATACTAATATTATAAAGAGGTGAAGTTTGTGAGTTTGTAGGTTTGTGAGGTTGTAGGTAGTAATCTCAGGAACTACTGGTAAGATTTGAAAATTTCTTTCAGTGTTAGAGTGCTCATTTATCAAGGAAGGCTATATGCTACATATCGTCACGCTAAGACTAATAGGAGTGGAACACCAATGAAGACGGTTTCGAAATCGGGTATTTTTTTCGTTGCGAGTTTTCTGCGTATTAATTCGTTAAGTGATGTTTATTGGTCATATTATCAACAATAACAATTACGAATTCTTATCAATATGTAATGATATAACAACTGAGCCACAGCAACGCGTGGCCGGGTCAGGTAGTTGGCATATAAGGTATTAAATACTTAGTAACATATTTCATTATCATATATTAATTTCATTTCCCTATGAAACGAACAAACAGGCACGTATACAGAGGTAGTGATAGTTGAATTTATCCCCCCAGAAAAACTGACGTTAGATAAAATAAACGGGTTCAAAACCACTGTGAAATACGAGTTCACATGGTTGTTTCAATGTTTGCCCCCCAAAAAGTTTGGAAACGTGCCTGTGAACAAAGTCTGTCTACCTCTACGAGTGACCAATAAGGAGCCACCAATTAATGGACGAATTTAATGTAATATGTGTATAATTCTAACTCTGACAAGTCAGGTAAATTTAACGTTCACAACTCGCTGGCCGCTAGCTTATGGGAGTGTTACAATATACGTACAGCAATACCCCGACTTACGCTACCCCGTTTTACGCGAATTCAGAGATATGCGGTATTTCTGTTTGGTAGCCGCGCACATCAGCTCTTCCACTCCGCCCTGTTAGTGCCCGCGCGCACTAGTTGCAGTGCGGAATAAAAACCGCACCGGAAAAAAATCCGCAATAGATGGTACACGCACTGAGGTAGAATTTCCGGAACAGTCAAAGAGCCAATGAACGCCCGGCCTTCATTGTTTTATATTGATATTTATATTATTTTGCCATCTGTACCCGCAGCCTGAATGCTTTTCTTTTAAATTGTATTAAAGAAATATAAAATTGTGAAACCATGTACAATTATAGAAATGCTCTTTAAAACAATTGTAAGTACCACACGTACCCACTTACAGTAATATGTAACGTATACATTAGATATATAAACACTGATAGTGTACTAAATGAGGTTTATATATTAGGTCTTTAGCTGTGAAATTTCCGTTTTGTATGAAACAATTTAAACGAATTTTAATAAAAAAAAAAATACATGAAAAAAATTCGTTTAAATTGTTTCATACAAAACGGAAATTTCACAGCTAAAGACCTAATATATAAACCTCATTTAGAGTTTATTGATGCCCTTCTTAAAGAAATCAGCTGGACGAAAGCAACAAATTCTTCTAAGGCATTTTGTACTGCCTCTCTGGTATGGAATTTTTTTCCCACCAAGGAGTTATCCAAATTCTGGAAAAAGTAGTATTCTGTAGGCGCAAGGCCTGGTAAGTAAGGCGGATGACGGAGAACTTCCAACCCCAGTTCTTGTAACTTGAAGACCGTCTGCTGTGCAGTATGAGGTCGCGCGTTGTCGTGCAGGAGCAGCGGAGAAGCGGAAGCACTCAAGAGGAAAAAAACACCGATTTTGAAATATTCTTCATTGGTGCTCTAATCATCTGCTTCATCACGCTAAGACCAATAGGGGTTTTTTTTATATCAAAAGGAGGCAAACGAACAGGTGGGTCACCTGATGTTAAGTGATCACCACCATCACAACGTTGCCAGCCTGTGTATGAGGAAAGGGAAAGGGGGATAGGAGGTGGGCCTCCGGCGCTCTCACTGACCGAGCGAAACCTAACAATGCAACAAGCACTGTTAGTTCGCGTCGGTGTTCTGGCTCTACCACCTAAAAAAGCAGTTGAACCTACATTACTCGACGCAGCGTCCAAACCTGCTAATCACTCAGCCATCCTCGCTTTCTATTCGATCATCTACCTTATGTAAATAACTTATGTGCAAAATTTCATAGTTCTGAGCCCATCCGTTTAGACTGTTACTTGCCTATTAGTTTTGTTTTGAAAATTTTATTGATATAAGCAGCGATATCTTTTGCATAAATCGTTGCTTCTATACCTCAGAACGAAATACACATTATAGTACAGGAAGTAATAAATAATCTAATGCAATCCACTTTATTACAGCTTGTAATTAAATTAATTTAATATTAAAATATATTCCTTTTAGATTTACTTTTACGGGTAATTTAACTTTTAAGATCATACGACCATAACCGTACTTGGGGTTTGAGCCCCACATACTAATATCAGAATGAATAATGTTCGTATACAGTCAAACGTTTCGTTTCCAACATTGATAAGTTTAGTCCAAATATCAAAATTTTACCCTAAGATGTTAATTACAATATCCTGGAAGATAGCTCAGCGTCAAGCTGTAACTTACTGTCAAACATGGCTAACAAAAAAAAGTTGGATTTTTTTTTTTTTCTCTACTTCAAAGAATATTACAAGAAAGAGGTTTTATTAGTTTGACGATGTAATTGCATATTATTTAAAACATCCTGGCATAATTCACAACGTTCCAAAACTTTTTAGCCAAACAAAAAATATTTTGATTTGAAATGGCCAGTACTGCAGAACGGCAATTTCATAGGTAAAGACCTATTATTATACAATATATTATATCATTATATTAATACGTGAAGCCTAAATTTTGTATCCCTTTTTAACGTAATTGGGCGAACGGATGAACGTGAAATTTGGCATAGTTAAAGTTTATATGGAGGAGAAGTGCAGAAAGCTATTTATTTTATATAAAATGCATTAGAAGTACATTAAATTAATTAAAATATGCATTACTCACACTACTGCTTCAATTTTAAACAACATATACACACATGTAAATAAAAAAGACATTTTGACATCTGTCAATAAAGAACTTCTAAAAAGGTTGTGAAGGAGGTTGCTATGCTCGTCTGTATGTATTATTTTACTCTTACGTTCCAATTACCCTTTTTCATTCTACAATGATATAACATAATAAATAACAAAAGAACCCTAATAAAATTCTAACATTAAAAAATCAATGAACTATGGTCGAATGTCGACCTCTGGGCGCCCACTAGTTTATATAATTTTACCAATACATCTGGAACCTTAACCCACCATATAACTACCTCAGTACTCACTTACACTTTATAAGGCACTAATGAAACAATGACTTAAAGATGTTATTATAATTATATAATATGGTCATATTGTCAATAAGTAATACGTTTATGATCTAATATCTTATTAGACAGTCTCCTATCTACAAAATTACTATTAATAATTATAATGTTGAATAGTAAAAAATGAATGAGCTAACGTCTTGAAATCTTGCACAAATATAAATCAACATATAAAAATATATTTCAGTATAAGCAGTTTTTAATATTCGACAATTAAAATAGTGCTCATTGAACTCGATACAATATTCTTAAATGTTACTATGGTTATAGAGTTACAAAAGCGCGGTAATTTAAAAAAATGTCCGCTAAATTGACCAAAAAGACAATATAATTTAAATTACATACATTGATATAGACAGGTATATGAATTTCAATTATATTTATTCTTGGAGTCTGGTACTACTCACGTCTTAAGCACAGTTTTACAGTGAACAAAATATTGTTTGCTAAATTTCATACGGACGAAGTCGCGGGTAACAGCTAGTCCACAATAGAATAACCTAAATTACTTCCTTTATGATCAGCTATCTGCCGGTGAAAGTACCGTAAAAATCGGTCGAACCGTCTTGGATATAGCACTGCGGGCGAAGCCACGGTTAACAGCTAGTGTAAAGTAAAATAGACTAAACTTGTTATGATATCCGCTATCTACCGGTGCATGTCCCGTTAAAATCGGTCCAACCGTTTTGGAGATAGCATTGCGGACGAAGCCACGGTTAACAGCTAGTGTAATTTAGAGTAGCCTAAGTAACCCGCTGTAATTTCAGCTATCTGCCAGTGAAGTTCCCGTCAAAATCGGTCGGGCCATTTCAGACATTACCCGGAACAAACAGACAGAATGTAAAAAAAATCATTTTTGTTATCAGTAGCGTGTATATTTTCATACCCAATCAGTAAAAAAATTGTTTAGTATTACATACAGACACTTCATTTTTATTATAGGTATAGATAACGATATTAAATTATTTAATGTATCTTGAGAAAACAATATTATTTTGGGAAATAGCACAAATGAATATGTCTCCCATGATGATGCTTTATCAAAGTTGAATTACAATTATTTTAAGACAGTGTGGCGTTACAATATTACTTTACGTATATATGTGTTATCGTGCCATTTGTTATGTCAAAATAACATGTAAGTAACATATCTACAGCTTTTTACTTATAATATAAGGAAAGAAAGAAAGAAATACTTTATTGTTGGAACAACCATACAATTAAATTAAATTACACAAATAATTATGACAGAAAAAAAGAAACATTTTAAAAATGAAAAAATAGGTGTCCAACAATTGGCGAACCCATTCAGCGAAAAATCTGCAATACTGTAAGTAGTACTGCAGCGCTGATTTTCGATGGGAGCCTATATATGATGATAAACGGACGTTAAAGTTAGTACAAAATTTGAGACGAACAAACAAATAACACAGACACACGTAACACGTCAAAGTTGGTCATACTATAGAGAAATAAATGCTGTAACCACAAATTTAGGATTAAACATAACAAATGTAAATGTATACGGAAAAAGATTTAAAAAAATAAAAAATAAACACCAATAAACAGGGCTTAAAATAAAACTACGTGAATACATTATACTTAGGCTTAGGTGTATAATTTGTCTAGGTTTTTTATTATCATGGCGGGACAACGTCCGCCGAGCCCGCTAACTGAATATATTTAAGAAAAATACTCGGTGAGATTTTATAATCAATGACAGGAAACTACTAGACGAAATTTGGCAAAATATGGCATGGTAATAGTTTATACAGAGGACTAAGATTTAATATATAGTTATTGTATATGTATCATATACGTATGTGGGTCATTGTCAAATTTCGCGCAGGTAAAGTTGTCCCTCAACTGTGATTATTTTTTTATTAGTCATAATTATATAACCAATTTCAAAATTTATATTAAATACAATATACATCGCACTAATAAACATTCAAAACAAAAATAAAGAGATAGTTTTGATTTTTTTAGTTTTTTGGTATAGTAACATTGTGGTAATTTTTGGTAACAGAAAGGTTTTCCTTACAAATTCTGTATGTCCATGGTACCACTCCGTTATAATAAACATCAAATAATTTCATTTTATACTATACCAACCTACATTAAATAAAGTATTAGCATAAAAAGAGTATTGTTTATATTCATAAAATATGCCGTAAAAGCCGTAGCTATCGACATTTACTTAATAACTATTTTTTTTAACTTTGTCCCACGTGCTGTGTGAATCTATCAGGAATACATTATGTTACTGAGTAAATCGCAACTTCAAATATCAAAATAGCGTTGTTTAGGCTTTGTACTAGCTTGGGCGGGATGTCTGTATTATTACTTGTTGTCCGGGATAGCTGGGGAGGGATATAAGAGGTGTCCGTCGGCCGCGAAGTTTTCAACCTGCTGCGTATTTTTATTATGCATCTACTTTGTTACCTACCTATTTACGTAAGTAAATAACGTATTTTTCATTATTTTAGAGTCAATATGTTGTCAAAGAGGTTAATAATCTAAATATGAAAGAAAAAGTGTAATTTACGCTTTACTTTATCATTTATGTGTTATGGCATGTTAAATTTACTACTCTGTTACTGTGCAACTCTGTTACCAACGCGTAGTAACTGTAGTTCACTGAAGAGGCTGGAGTACTAAAATATAGAAATTTACGTTGTTTTTGTCAGCGCGGCTTTTGCTCCTGGATGCATCCTAAGCACTACGTTTCATTAAAAAAATTAAAAACTGCAGTGGCACAATAAACTCCTTCACCTTGCGACAATAATTATATGTCTGATATTAGCAATCTTTGTCAAATGCGACCAAAAGAATTTTACAACACTATCTACAGCTCAGATTCCGATGATGATGCTGCTCTAATATCATTAATATCATCAATTTTAGCTCTTATTTGTCAGAACAACCCGGCACATCAAAACAAAATGAAGATGCTTTGATCTAAAAGGAAAATATTCATGTCAATAAAATAAAACTAGGTGTTTGTGTCTTGGTTAAAATTTCCACCTTAAAACAGGATTATGTATGTCTGGGTAAAGCCTTATCTGAAGTAGAAGAAAATGGTGAAGTAAAAATTATGTTTTTTAAGTCAATCAATTATTCTGCAACAAAATTAAAATTAGTTGAGTCTGATTTATCTTATGTGTCCTTTGATAATTTACTTGCTATTGTTCCAGAACCTAAAAAGTCTGTAAAGGTAAAATAATATGCTACCATTTTGATAAGGCTTTAGACATATTTGAAAAATGAGTAACTTACATTTTTCAGTTACCCTCTCAAGAATATTTGATATTTTTTTTATAAAGTTAAATTATAGATTGGTAAATACCAATCACAAATTGTTATTAATATTGAAGCTTACATTTACGTTATTAAGATCACAAGCTCAACTGAGTGCAATTTAGTCAAGTAAGATATTAAAAAAGAACAAATACGTTACTGTGTTACAACACTGTTAGTTTTCTGTCCCAAGGATATAAGGACATTCTTCAGATTGTTATGGTAAAAGCTAATCAATATAATATGATAATTTAACAAAGTGTTAGTTTTTTACCTATTTATACAGTCATATGTCATTGTTAGCAGTTAATATAAACATATTTAGAGTGATTACATAGAATTTAATGCTATTAAAATTCAAGAAGTAACAGAGTTGTTTGGAATTTTATAAATAATCGTTAAACTTAAAAAAAAAACTTGTGATTATAAGATTAACATTAATGTCAAAATATTTGTAACTGATTTGTTTCATTTCATAATAAAAACTAAAACATTATGATAACAGAGTTGCATTTTTTTACACCTTAACTCACAAAATCTCGAATAAATCCCAAATCATTAGTTAAAGAGCGCGGCCAACTGTAACAGCAAAAAGAGTAATTGTTTTAACGAGCATCGATATAACTAAAAGTCACGTTAGAGTAATTTTATTTTTTTATCATTTTATTATTTTTAGTCGCGGTTACCTGCGCAAAATTTGACAATGACCCATGTATAAATATGAAAGATTTGTATATAGGTATACAGGAAATTATTGAGCATTGGACAAATTTGTATATAGGACATGCGAACAGAATGGAAATAGTATTCATCCGAATTATTTTATTTTCACATAATTTCAATAACAAAAACATGCAGCAACAACAACATTTTTACAGCAATTAATCGTATCACTTTAGTAGTTTCAAATGTTCTGATTAATGGAAAGATGACCAAGAATAAAATTGTAACATCCCTACATATCTACAAACAGCGCTGGATTTACACAAGGGGCACTCGGGGCTACTGTCAAGGATTCGGAAAATCAGAAAGGGATATTCTTATTTCCTAAAAAATAGTTAATTAAAATATTACCAGTGCATTTATGTCTATAAATTAGGGCACATTTTTCGAAAGAAATATACTAATTTTTTAATAGATTCTTTTTCCCTTGAATAATTTGAAGCAATTGCAGTAATTAATTTTATCTATCTTCTATCTATATTATAATAAAACTGTAGCAGGGCCAAATCTGTACATTAAATATTTTTTGAAAATTTTGATCGGGGTAGGCTTTGTTGTCGATATAGAAGCCAAAAATAACGCTTTTAAAATTTTTGTCTGTCTGTCTGTCTGTCCCTGTGAACGAGCATCACTCTGAAAGTACTGAACCGATTTTGACGAAACTTGACACAATAATAACTAATGTTACGAGATTACATTTAGGATATTTTTTTATATCATAAAACGCAAGGGATTCTCCAGGATAACGGACGAAAGTAAAAAAAATGTAGTTCATGATATTCTTGACGAATTTTGGTAACTTTTCTTTGTGCTATATATAGCAGACAGATTATAGTTAAAAAATTAAGCTATATTTCCATATGCTGCTTAAAAAAAAAACCAAATAAATTACCACCGTGTTTCGAACCGTCGGCTTCGTCGAAACATATAGAGCCCAGTACGTTACAACTGAGCTACGCCTAAATTACATATCTGTACGTAATTATCGACCACATATGAAACATTTATGTAGACGAAACTGTCACTTATGTTGTTACATTTATTTCATTGTATAAAAAAATGTTTGCTAAACAAAGGTGACAAAATTTATTTATTTATCTATCTATATTATAATAAAACTGTAATAAACCCAAATCTGTACATTAAATATTTTTTGAAAGTTTTGATCGGGGTACACTTTGCAATTTTTGTCTGTCTGAAAAATAACCTGTCCCTGTGAACACGTATCACTCTGAAAGTACCTAATATTACAAGGTTACGTCTAGGATACTTTTTGTCCCATAACATGGAGGGAGTTCTCCAGGATGAGGAAAAACAAAAATTTGTGGTTAATGTAACTAGACTTTTTGCGACACCTTAGTACAAGAGCCAGCAACGTTGGAAGAACGAGAATTTTAGAAAAGCTCGTTCTTTAATATGAAGATATGTTATGCCCTTCCAAACAGGATTCAGGATACCGGTTAACTTTGTGTTTACACATCGTAATGTGTAAGGGCATGTAAGCGCATCACACTGTTACATTTTGATTTATAAATAAATTTAGGAACAATATTTTTTCAGTAACTTTTAAACGCTATTAAAATCATGAATTTATCACAGCTAGATATTTTTTTATATACAATATTGTGCCAGATGATATATTATATAAATAAAAATAATTAATTTCAAACCA
>MU158704.1:383931-423000 GCA_015888305.1 Antheraea pernyi
ACAAGGTTACATCTAGGATACTTTTTATCTTATAAAACGCAAGGGATTCTCCAGGATAACGGATGCAAGTAAAAAAAATGTAGTTCATGATATTCTTGACAAATTTTGGTAAATTTTCTTTGTGCTACTATTGAGTAAATAACTGACTGAAAGATTAAATTTGTGTTTTGTGTTGTTTATGTCTAAATAAAATTACGGCTATCCGGACATGGTTTGAAATTATTTTTATTTACGAAAAATAGCATTACGCACATTATTGTCAATTACAAAAATGTCTGGCAATAATAATACCGTGTTTTAATAGCATATCAAATTTAGTGACAAAAACATGCTAAAATTATTTAAAAATCAATATTTTTGTCAGTAAAGGTACGATATGCATAAATAAACGCAACGGTTATCGGCAGCCAGGTAGCCCGCATGCTATGTGGAAGAACATAAAGTTATATAAAAAACTGGCTTATTGAATTCGCTGTCGATACCTTTGCTAGCTCTTAGACGAATAGTTACAGGCAAGTGACATTTGACGCGTCGACGCGATTCTCTTATTTTTTCATATTTATAGTTTTCTTAAACACAATGGAGAGTGAAAAAGTTTTGATACAAGTAGAATATAGTTATGATAAAGTAAGTGGTAGAGATGATTATTTAATTTTATTTTTACGTATTGTGGATGTGCAGATTCTATGTACAGTAGGTTAGGTGTTGTGACAGATAAAAAGAGAGTATACAATATATACGTACATATAAGTTTCATTTTAATAGCAAACCAACTCCAGGATTACCTTTTGATGTATTAACTTGACTATCCCAGATCATTCAGTGTTTAATTTATTATTATTTATTTTATAAATATTTTTATCGTTTAATATACAATTGAACTCTATCAACTTGATATTTTATAATGTAAACTATACTGACTATATAGTAAACACGTACAAAAAAGGGAAAGTAATTTGTTTCCAACTGGGGTCCATAGACCCCGCAAGTTATTTTTTTACGTTATCGCCAATATATGTAGGTTAGTTTTTATCTTAATTTAACCCCGTAGATGATGCTACGAACGGGTTCTAGGCTTATTTTAAAAGATTTCTCATATACCATCTGGGTACATGTTTGAGTGAGCCCCTTGATAGTTTTGATTTACAATTGGAAACGGTAGGTGTGGCTGCAATGGGGTTTTAGGTTTAAAAATACAATTGAAACCGGGGATAACCGTTTTGGTGCAAACGAAGTTGCACGGGTCAGCTAGTATTACTATAATAAAACTGTAACAAAGCCAAATCTGTACATTCAATATTTTTTGGAAATTTATATCGAGGTAGACTTTGTTATCGATATAGAAGCCAAAAATAATCCTTTTACAATTTTTGTCTGTCTGTTCCTGTGAACACGTATCACTCAGAAAGTACTGAAACAATTTTGAGGAAACTTGAAACAGTGAAAACTAATATTATAAGGTTACATCTAGAATATTTTTGTCCCATAAAAGGCAAGAAATTCTCCAGGATAACGAAAGACAAAAAATTTTAGTAAATGTAACTAGATTTATTTGCGACATCTTACTACAAGAGCCAGCAACGTTGGAAGAACGAAAATTTTAGAAAAGCTGGTTCTTTAATATAAAGATATATTATGTCCTTCCAAACATGCTTCAGGATACCTGGTAGCCGGTTAACGTTGTGCTTTTTAATGCGCATCACACATTTACAGGTCAAAATTTTGATTTATAAATAATTCTAGGAACATTTTTTTTTTCTGTAACGTTTAAATGCAATTAAAACGTGAATTTAGTACTGCCAGACAATTTTGATATTGACAATAATGTGCCCGATGATATTCTTTACAAATAAAATAATTCATTTCAATCCATTTAATTTTTTTAATTGCAAAGAACATATTTAATTTTATTAACCATTATGATATTGAGATTTCACCGTAAACAATGAAAAACAACTATAAAAGTAGACATATGACTTGAAACTGACGCCGCGCTTGAATACATGCGTTTATAAATAAAATAATACTATAATGGGCCGCCATTATTTACAATGACCAGGAGGGGTTGAGGCGGTTAGGTTAGGTTGAATCCGGCACTGTATGCATAATTATTTTTAATTATTTAGTTAGGTCAAATTGGACACAAAAATAATGATCAAATAACAAAAAACCCTGACAGAGCTGAATTTTTGTAGAGGCTTGGGGTACACTAGTAGAAATAAAGTGCTAAACGTCCCCAACGATTTCATAGGTGCTAAAAAAGTTATTTACGGTCAATATTTTTGGATATTGGATTTTTCTCGAAAACAGTAAGTTTTATTAAATATACAGTCCAGACTAACATTGTAGATCATATAATTATCAACAAAAATATTATACTTTCATATATATTCTTTTTTTTCTACTAAAAAATCACTATTCTTAAAATATCGTCATCATAAAAGTTGAAGGAGTTGCTCTTTGTATTATATGCACACAAATACCACGTATATACATAGTCAGACACTAAATATAAGAAAAAATGCCAAATTTTATGTAGTAGGTAGGTAGGTAATTAAAACAAAATAGAAAGAAATAATTTATTCATAATACATTACATAATATACAAGTACAAGAGTGGATAAAAAAAACAATATAAGTCAAGGTGCGTAAAAAATAAATATCAATTAAAATTATGGAATATAATATGTGTATATAGGGAAAATAAGTGACGTAAAAATAATAGAGTACATAATGTATATAGGGGAAATAAACAAAATAAAAGTACTAGGATACATAAAACGTCATATTAACATATAAAAGAAGCAACTGCATGCGTAACTAAAATATATATGCAACACAAATTAGATGCAAAACCTTTAAGTTATAAACTTTCCGATATTAATAAAAACTTAAAAAAATCAATTTAAAATGTAAGTAACGCGTAGTTAATGAAATGATTGCGTAAAATGTGATAAGCAATCAGGCCAGAGTAACCCCCTCGTCTCTTCTTTTGTTGTAATATATCCCTTCTTGCGGACAGTGAGACATGTGCAGGACATTTAGTGTCATTTGATAGTTATAGGAATTGTCAGAAACGTGTAATAATATATAATTACAGTTAAATTTTAATGTTGTAGCCGACGCAGAAACTTACAATTATAAGTTTTAATGTAAAAGAACGTTGACGTTGCGTGTTTAGACAAAACGCAAAAATTCATTAAGGTTAAGCTTTATTGATGTAAGACGAATATACGGCATAGGACGCGTTGCTTATACGAGCGACGAATGAACGAACCACAACGACAAATTGTACCTGTATTATATAATTTGAAGGAATGATAAATATTGAGAAGACAGCTAATTTCCAACTACCTCATATATATTCACAACCCCTACTTGCGCCAAAAGGTAAATTTACTATAAGGAACGCGCAAAACTTGTGAGAGAAAAGCCGCGTTTTTAATTCCGGCTGATTTTTCTACAATTCGGGCGGCGCGTTTGATGGAACATTCGAGACTTCGTCCGCACTAATATAAATGTTACGCCTACAAGAATAGGAGTCAGTCTGCGTGTAGGAGTTCCCCAAGGAACCCGCGTATCACCGCTACTGTACGCCCTCTACACGGACAACGTACCGGTGGTCGGCAAGACAAATTTCGATCACAAACACCGCCCTCTGAACGACTTCAATAAACGTCAAAAGAGCCGCGGCGCTTCTTCTACCGTCGCTACACGCGCTTCCAAATTGACTCAACAGATGGCGACTGACGGCCAATGCGACTAAAACGAAAGCATTTCAACCCAGACATTCTCGCATCAATGTACCGCCCTTAATCCTCTAGAGACAGATCATACCATGATAGAACGAAATCAAGTATCTTGAGGTCACAACAGACCTTTAGGAAGCATATTGAAGATATAACAACAAAGGCGAAAGTAGCGAGGAGAGTGTTGTGTCCGGTACTCTAATCGAAACCACCGCTGCGCTCCAAGCTAGTCTTATATAAGACCTACGTTTGGGTTGAGTTCCCAGGCTAACAAGAGATGCGGAATTTTAAGTGCCACTTGACACAGCGAAAGATCAGCACTTACGATTTGGTGAGTGAAAATACTTAGTCGCATTCAGAGTGTATTATCGTTTGTGGGTGCAATAATACGCGCACGGACATTTAATATTGTGTTACCGCATCGCTCCGCTAATAAAGAAACCCCGCATTAACACCGCAACAGGATTAGCTGTCTTCGTCCTTTGGTGAGTACTTTATAGTTCCGTTTAATAAATGTCTTTGCGCCTCACCCCCTTCGACCGTAAACTCAAAACTAATAACTCAACCGCGTCTCAGTTATTTAAACACCTCAAGCTACTCTTCAACATTGTGTGGTTCTTTCGGGCAGGATTTTCAGTAATTCCTAATTCTGCATATTTAAAATTAATGAATTGGGTAATATTTACTTACTTACTCGTCAATTTTAATTACTTTAATTTTACATGTATACATATAATAATCTTCTATATCTATTTATTATACATACATTTAAATTATTTTAATAAATGTATGTCTGTCTATCTGTTTGTCTGTTTGTTTGTATGAAAGTATTAGGTTCACGATAAAACGTCACACATGAAAATCATAAAGTATATATTCAAGAATGCTTTAGTCTTTGTTTCATTAAAATCGGTCCACTCTATCAAAAGTTACTGTAATTTTAATGACGACGCGACTTAAGTACGAGAGATAAGTAGATAAGTAAGTGAACTTAATAAATTCAGAAGATTTTATTACTCACTATTTTTTTTACATTAGCTTCCACGCAGACGAGTTCGCGGTCACAGCTAGTATTTTATATTTTCATTGCGCTCGATTATGCACAAACATCTTAAAAAAATTGTCACTAAGAAAGAAAAAATATTTTCTAAAATTAACGCTTTATATGAGAAATCTAAAAACATCTCAAGTTTTGAATCGTGAAATAACGAATCTTTCATGACTGATAAATAATGAATGTTATTACGCTAACGCAGAGTCCGGATAGGCAGGCTAATTACAAATGTCTGAACGCGTTCGAAGTATTATTTTCCCAGGTTAACACGTTAGAAATTTATTTATTTATTTCAAAGAAATCATCAGTACTAAATTCTTAAAAAATAATTATATGTAAAATATTAGTGTTGCCAAAAATGATTTCATTATATAAATACAATCGTTTTTATATGGCTAACCCAAACATTTATATATAACGTAAAATATCAAATTATCTAATCAATCAGTAAATTCCATGTTATGTGAAAAAAATTGGATTAGACATTTATAGTAAAATAACTACCAATAGTGACATAACAATTTCATGAAAAGTATATAACAATTCTGCTACTGTCGTACCAAAAACAAATTATATATTATGTTGATGTGTGTATGGCTGGGAATGTGTATATATATGAGAATGTATATGCATATGTTATATTATTTAACATATTATTATTATATGTTAATAATATTTTTTCTGACCTTTGCCTTAAAAGATCTACGACAGTCATGAAAAATATCTATATCTGGTATTTTTTCATTATATAAGTGAGCGCATCTTATCGTAACAGAATTAGAGCCATAGTGTTAATTTTAGGCTCATTAAAGAGCCGTGACTTTCGAGTGTGTTTTGAGGTAATTCGCAGTCTATGCTTTTGTTTATTATATTATACTAGAACATCGAATCTGCTACTAAACGTCTCTGTTCAAGAGTTAACATATTTAATTCACGAACGTTCTCATTCTTAACTGCAAATATAAGCAGGCCCCGTCTTTTGAAAAATGATATAAATTTGTTTTAAATGTTTTCGATATGAATAACATAATGCGGGGTCCATATCTGTGATGCGAATTCTAAGATGTTGCGTACAAAAGCACAAAACAGTATTTTTAAAGAAGATACATTTTTCAATGGTTTTGAAATTGTAGTTATGAAACCTAACATTTTATAAGATTTTCGAATGATATATTCATAATGATCCTTGAGTGATAATTTATTATCTAGATTTACCCCTACGTCCCTAACGCTAGACTCTCTCAATAGAGTGAATCCACTGAGACGATAATCGTATTTGATAACGTCTCTCGTCTTCCTCGTATAGGTGATACACTGACATTTGTCTACGTTGATATCTAGGAGATTTAGTGAATAGTAATCGTATAGCCCGTCTAAATCCTGCTGTAATTTAAAGCAGTCTTCAATAGTTTATATTGGCATAAATATTTTAGTAGCATCAGCATACATCAAAAAATTTGCATGGTGAAAACAGGTGCCTAAGTCACATACGTATATATTAAATAAAAGTGGCTCCAAATGTGTTCCTTGGGGAACACCTGAGGTTACATTAAAAAATCTGGAATGTTGTACTCCAATTTTAACCGCTTGTCCGGTTGTCAAGGTATGAAGACAGCCAACGCAACAAATTTTAACACGCTGCACATTTTTTTGCAAAAATAGGAGGAATACCATCACTCCCCTACCTTTATTACAGTCTAGATAATTTAAATATTTAGAAACTTTTTTTTTAACACATTTTGAACACAACATTTATTTTGAAGCTAAGAACAAATTCCTGTATGGTATTAGAGAATAAAGTATATAAAAGGTTAACAGCCTCATCAATCTTTTCTCTCAACAGTTCATAATCCCAATCTACATTCTCTAGTTCTCTGCTTATGGCGTCATAATCTCCTTTGTTTATAATGCTTACTTTTCTTGGGGGATCGTGAATTGATTTGCATTTTAGTTCTGGTACTTTAAGTACTATCGCTAAATGATGTGGCATATATATCCTCTGGTATTAATGGCACTTCTGCACGCGAAACTATGACATATGTATTGCTAAAAACAAGCTCTAGATATTTACCATTATCATTTGCGATATGATTAAATTGACATATGTAAATTGGATTCCGATATTATGTCGTAAAACTGCTGGGGTGATCCCTCGAGTGATCCTATATAATTCAAGATGTATCCTGGAGTACCGGACCACTGTAGTGTACCGAAATTAAAATCACCTATTAAAAGGAAATGTTCGCATGAAAAACGATTCAAAATGTCATTAAAATAATTTATCGCATTGTCCAGGATAGTATCTTGTGAAACATGTGTTCCCGGTAGGTAAGCACATACCACGAGTAGATCTAGTGTGGAATTTATCGTGCAGGCAAGACAATGTGGACAGTTTCAAAAAACGCTGAATATGGCAAGATATCATTATCACAATAAACAGCCCCTAACTTACATTTAGTAAGTAACATTACTTCTCCTCCACGTGTGTGTCCTATGGTAGCTGTGTTACGATCACATCTAAAAACATCATAACGATTATCCAATACTTCAGTGTCGTAAATGCTATCAAGCAAACATATCTCCACTATAACAACTAAATCATAATTAGTAGCTAGCAAACCCTGTCTAAATTGGCATGTCTTCCCACGAATACTACGAGCATTCTGAAAATAAATTAATAAAGACTCCATTTCTATTTAAATATAATAGCAACGACAAAACAAAATTTAAAAAAATAGGATTAATATTATAATTAGCAGCCGATTGCTGTATTCATTTATTTGTGAAAACAAAGTTAGTCCATAATAAGGTGATACAATTATTTTAAGTAGCATAGTTTCCAAATTTTGCGGAGTAACAGAATTAATTGCGCAATAAAAGAAAAAGGTAAAATGTATAAATGTGTTGTAGTTGTGTTTGTTGTAGTGATATGTTATGATATAATATTAAATTGGTACAAATTTACTATTTTAGAATTGATATGCCTTCCTTTAGTTCGCACAATAATAATGCAAAAAATAAGAAAATAATCTACTTATTTTATAACTTAATAATGGAAATTATTCACGATAAAACCGAAGTAACTCTAAATGCGGGGCAACGAGTGTCAACCTTTGTAATTGATTAATTGTGTTAGCTCGCGTTCCGTTTTTATATAAATAGGTGGGGAAGAAATCGTTTTATCTTACATTTTTTTTTCCATTTCGCACCCATGAGTACTGAAACCCCAGATGAGAGTAAGCTTTCCTTGTTGCCTTTAATAAACTTTTGTTTTGGATAGTTTAGTGTTCATTTAAATAAATTGATCTGGATTCACCCACTACACCTAATTCTACCGATGTGCATCCTTTTTTTCTCCTTGTAGCACTTATTATTTGATCTCTTTTCAATATGAAACTCAATTTGACAACTATCGGTTTTGGTAGTTCAGCTATATTTTGTTTATGTTTTATTCGTGTGGAGAAAATTATATCCGAGGCTTGTATATCCTACAAACTTAACGATGTCCAGAATAATATTAGATCAATTTTCTGAGGGATTTTCTGGTACGCCGAACACTTCAATGATATGTGAACGGGTTAATTGTTCATGCTCATTAATTTTAAGCTTTAATTCTTCCATTATGATGTCCTTACTTTTTAGATCCATAATTTAATGTTTCATAGATTTGCTCTCAGTTTCTAAATTGTTTTTTGTATCTAGGAGTGTGTCACATTGGGAACTCATACATCGGTACGAATCTTCTATGTCTGAACACCCCTTATTTAAAGTAAACAGTTCAGCACGAAATTTATTAACCGCGTCTGAAAGATAATTTATTTTGTCGTCTTGAGCCTTGTATTTGTCGTTTATAGAAGTTACGATAGACTGTTTTAAGCGTTCAAAATCACTTTGGTTTGCTTCCCGTAGCATGTCTCTCATGTTTTAGTAAGTTATAATAAATTTTTTATATCCATAGGTTTGGAACCGCTGACTGGTGACGATTCTATTAGCGGTAACAGATGTACTGGTTAATTGGTTGTTTGCCTCGCTTACGGATGTATTACAGTCCTTATTAGTATTTAATTGTACACTATCCGATGACTTAAGTGATGATTGTGAACAACGCGGACTAGTCAAATTTATTTTTGTGGAAGATCTCATCCGTCGAAATCTGTCCTCTTGAAGCCCTGCGCATTTAAAATGATACTGTCTGTTACATAGAGTAACTAACCTGAGAATTGTAAGTGTAAGTGGTTTCATAATTCTATGGTTTGGGTATGATGCACATTATGACTGCTCTTCACCTAACACAAGCGATTATTTTCCCTATGTAAATAGAATGAACATTAACTGTAGTTAAATCAATTCACTCGAATAAAACAATAAAATCTCGGTTTTATGACTATCTAGTATAACTCATATGCACCCACTTACTTCTAATATAACAAACTAGATTTATCCCGCGGCCGCGCACGCCTTTTTTGAAATTGTATAAAGAAATGCAAAATTGTGAGAAAATGTATAATTACAGAAATGCTCTTTCATAAACATTTATAAGTACGACGCGCACACCACCTATTGTAACATGTAGCGTGTACATTAGGTATGTAAGTACTGACAGTGTCGAATGGGATTTACCATTAGCAACATATTTGGAACTTTAACCCACTATATAATAATCCTCTCAGTGCTCACTTACACCATATAAGAAAGTAATGAAAATTTTAAGCCATAAAATATGTGTTAATATGTGTTAAAAAGTTATTATATATGTAATGATGATGATGTCCTCCTTGACGTATCCGTCAACAGCGAACCTTGTTAATTTCGAGAATGAGAGCGAATGTGGCTCCCCCGACCAGATTTTCTTTTAAAGGTACAGTTACAAGGCGCACAGTGTAACTGACCGAAGCAATTTAGGGCGTAAAAGTAGAAAGGCTTGGGACGGTTCTTTGCGGAGAGGCGTTTTGCATCGAGATTGTGTAGTCCATATTCCTCGAAAGTTTCTACTGCCTTTTTAACAGAGTTGCACCATTCTGATCTCTCTTGCACAAGCTCTTCCCACTTGTGTGAAGGTATATTACACGCGGTGAGATGGCGCTTAATCACATCTCTGTAACGAAGGTACTAGGCCCCAGGCTTGCGCTTTCCATGTTTCAGCTGTGAATAAAACACTGACTTAGACAACCTGGAGTCATTCGTGCGTACAATGTGACCGCATCATCCCAGTTGGCGTGCAATAAGTAGCGACTCTATTCCCCTGAGCCCACTCCGCCGTAGGATTTGAGAGTTGGGTATATGGTCCTGCCATTTCACACGAAGTATCGATCGTAAGCATCTCATGTGAAAGACATCAAGTTTCCTTATGTCGCTTCTATAAAGGCACCATGTCTCAGAGTCATAAGTATGGGAAGTACAATAGCTTTGTACACAGCGATTTCCGTTTGTAGTTTCGGATCGTGAGCCTCAGTTCAGCCCAGCGATTTAACACTTCGTTATGCTCTGTCAGTCGTCTTAGTTTATCTCTGGAGTACATCGGTACGATTTTATTATATGGAGGGCCAAAGATCGTCCTAAGACACTCATAAAATTTCCCATTTTGTTTGGTGTCTGCAAGGAGTTGTAATTCTATCGCTTTCGCAGTCCACCAGTGATTTTTAAGTTCACGAACCTTTGACTTAAGTTGTCGTTGTATGATTCTATTTTGTGGAGCACTCGATGAATTTTGTAGCAGGCATCTTGACTTGCTAATAAGCTTCATAACTTAAGTATCAGTGTCATCAAACCAGTCCTGATTTTTCTTCTCTGGCTTTCCGACCCTACGTCCAGCAATTTCGTGAAGCGATTGTGCTAAGCAGTGCTCATTAATTGGAGACTGTAGCAAAATCAGAGTTAAATTGTTGTTGGAGCCGCTCAGAGGTAGCAAGGTTAGAATGGGCCAGTCGGGTTGGTATTTTATGTTCTGCACGATGACGAGGTTTGTAGCAAAAGCAAATTTTTGATCTTATCAGACGATGATCAGTCCAACCATTCGCGCCCCTCATTGCTCTCATAATAAGTACATCTATGTGATCCATTTTGCGTACGATCACATAATCAATAAGATGCCAATGTTTAGAGCGTGGGTGCATCCAGGACGTTTTAAGCTTATCGGCTAAACGGAAAAAAGTGTTAGTAACACAGAGGCCGAACTCTATACACAAAGACAGAAGTAATTCGCCATTAGAATTGCATTTACCAATCCCATGTCGCCCCAGAGCTTGTTTCCAGATGTTACTTTCAGAACCAACGCGAGCGTTGAAGTCACCCATGAGAATGATCTTATCGCTGGATGGTATATTCTGTAAGACTCTTCTTAACATCGTAAAACTTTAACTTGTCCTCCTAGCCATAAGACATTGTGGGCACATATACACTTATTAAGTGGAGATAAATTTTGTTATGTGTGTGAAGTCTAAGAGTAATTATCCTTAGGTTTCTCAGCAAGTGATCTAGCCATATTAATTTTGATAGTGAAGCCAGCGCCACTACTTGCTGTATCACCTGCGGGATTTTCAAACCAGTAGTACGTGTAGGCCCCATGGTCCTCGCAGAGCTCCCCGCTGTCGGCTAGGTGGGTCTCGCTTAAAGCTGCTATATTAATTTTGTATTTAAACAATTGCCTTGCAATAAGACCAGTTTTTAGCTCGGGACATAAGTTGGTAGGATTATCCAAGAGGGTACGAACATTCCATGTCGCAAAGTTTAAGCAATTGTGACAATATGACAATATGTGCATCAATATTGTCAATATAATTAAGTTTTTGCGAATATACAAAAAATAATCGCTTGATTTTTAAAGTAATACGTTTATGATCTCTTCTATCTTCAAAATTACAATGAATTATAACCTTGCCTCTGCTTTTCTCAATTTTCATTAGTTCTGTAATTAATTCTCTCTCCTCTTCTTTTCACTTTTGTGCGGACGATTCGTTTCTGCAGATTTATTACCAAGCATTAGTGATCGGTTTATCTGATGCAATAGACGTTATGATACGTGTATACAAATCTATAAATTTCAATTTTATTTATTCTTAAAGTACAGTACAGCACACCTCTGTAAGAATTAAAACCACGCTGAAGCTATTACTGGATTCAGCATGAATGGGTTGTGCCTACATAAATTGTAGGAACTAGAGAAAATACCCAACCAACGGTTTCTTAGTCCTAAAAAGTCGAATGTGATAATAAATATATTGCTACAACGACACGCAATGATGATGATCGATATATGATAGAGTTACCTTTTTCTAGACCTGCATACCTCGGTAGTTTTCGTACAGTTACTCACCGCCGCTTTTTAGCGCTAGAACGCAAGTTTAACCGATTACCCTCACTTCGCGAAAATTACAACAAAGTTATTGATTATTATATCAATAAAGGATATTTAACGGAATTTAACACTACCGCTAGGGAACCAGATGATGGTTACTATATACCACATCATACCGTTATTCGCTCAAATTAAGCTACCTTTAAATTACGCGTAGTTTTGGATGCTAATACTAAGTCAAAATAAATAGTAGTTTGTCACTCAAAGACGTTCTATAATAAATACCGGTCCAAATTTGCAGGCCGACCTATTTCTGCTTTTGCTTCATTTTCGCTTTCTTCCCTATAGCATTGTGCACTAATGTAGTACAAATGTATTTACGTGTTAGGGCAGCCGCTATTTACCATATATATTTAAAAATATTATATCGCTTTAATAATCATAAAAAACTTCGCACTGTTATTTTTTTATTTTCTTCCCTTTGGTTTAGAATCATCTCCATACTTAGCTAATGCGGACTGTCCGTAAGTTAGCGTCTGATAAATGTCATCGTTATCCAGACACGGCTAGTGGAGCTGAATGTCAATTGTATACGGATGACTCAGTGTGCGAAGAATCATCAGCTATAAGTTTATCAAAGCAATTAATTTAATTTTTCCAATCAGGCGGCTTTAATTTAACAAAGTAGGCTAGCAACTCTGCTTCATTTCTCGAAAGCCTTCCCACAATACACATCGGTGTTCTGTAAGTTTTTCCGATGATAGCAATAATTCCATGAAAATTGTAGGCCTTGTATGGTTTCCCGCTAATGACTCGTTTTTTATGACTAGTTCGGATACTAATGAAAAATGCACTAAATGAACAATTTTATCTTTTATTGCAAGCTTAGTTTAGTTGCACCAGTTATATTATACGCCAAATTGCTCATTAAAGAGCTTTAGATTTTTAAAGTAGACTGGGTTGATAGACCTACAGACAATCGTTTCCTTATTGTTAAAAGGAAGTGACGGAAGCGTCGCTGCTTTAAAATTTGTCTATATCGCATCATATTGGTGTCTCCGAAGATTGTGAAGTATATATTTGCATTTTGTGATGTAAGTTTAAACGTATATAGCTGTGTTGAGTACTTACACGTTACAAATTCCGCAAGAGATGTTACTTTGCGATTACGATGTCCAAAGTCGAAAGTGTCTCCAGTAAAAATAACGATACTAACTCGCCTCGGGCTTTGCGCTGCTGTTGTTTCAGCAAAATTAGTTGGAGTTCAAAATCAAAATATCCTTTATTCAATTTAGGCCCTGAGAAGGCGCTTATGAACGTCAAAACTGCCACCGGTTTGGAAAACCACCCAGTCATGGCCAGGTTTATCTTTTCATGTTATATATTTTTACATAACATAAATAGTTACAGTTGTTATTAGTGGATGCACAGATAGGGGCGTCATTTCGAGACGTCACAATCGTTCACATATTGATCCACCCTATAATTTAGATTTTTAGATATTAGCCTTTAGATATTAAAATCCGCTTGACAAGGGTCTTGATCTCACTATCCGGCAAATCGGTAATGTGTTTTGGGACTTTGTTATAAAACCTAACACTATTACCTAAAAAGGAGTTTTTAGACTTAGTGTATCTGAAGCATGGAATGACCAATTTGTTGCTGTTTCTAGTACTTAAATTGTGCTGGTTTTTTACTAGATCCAGCATATCTAAGTTTATACGGGCATACATTAAATTATCAATAATATATTGGGAGGACAGAGTTAAGATACCGAATTCCTGAAACTTAGTCTTTAATGATGATGAGTTATTTGTAGTATTTATAATACTCTACACCCTATTAATGCTATATATGTTTTCTCAGATTCTACAGTTGCTCTCTCTTGGATTAAATCTTCTCTAAGGCTTTTGTACATACGGGCGTCAATTACGCTGGTCCCTTAAGAATAGCCCTTACACGTCGCAATGGGCAGTGCTCCCAAAAAACATATATTTGTGTTTTTTGTATGTTTAACAACAAAAGCCGTCCATATAGAGAGTCTCGGATCTAACTTCAAACTCATTTATTGCCGCATTAAAACGTTTTATGTCTCGTCGCGGGCCCGTTTCTTATACCAGGTGAAAGTTTACACAGTAGCAATATTATTGGAAGATACTCTGCACTCGATTTTCGTTCTAAATCAATTAAAAAAGGTGCTTCATATTTGACCTAATTATCAAGAAAAATACAAATTTATATGCAATCCCATACGCGTCGTTGTTAAAGCAGTGTCAGTGACCGTCGGGCGAAATGAATCTGAAGCGTGGAAAAACGTGGGATCAATGACCAACTAACAAAGGAAAAATTTTCGAAATTAGAACAAAAAAAAAGGATTTATTGTCCGTTTTATTTATTTATTTACAAGGCACACATTACAGATAATAAGTAACTATGTTTACAAATTAAAATTTATTGTTTATTTTATGTCTGCAATATTATACAAAATTATATGCTTTTACATCTATGCTTAATAAATATAATCATACATTCTTATACGAGTATGCTAACTTAAATATATATGATATTAAGGAGAAAACTTGTGTGTATGGATTATGTGACGAAATGTTGACTTAGACTAAGATGAAATATGTCTTTGTCGATATCGGCACAGCAGGAGTTACAGTAAGTGATAGTATTAAATGAACGACACATGTTAGCAATCGGATTACGATGAACGTATGAACGTTGTTTATATAAGAAAGAATATGAAATAGTTTTTTGCAACGACCGCGAAAATTGGTGTTAAAATTAAGCATACTTGCTTATAGTAATTGTGGATTTTATATAGGAAAGTTAATTCACTTGCTTGCCTTCTGCTAGACAACGATGAGATTATTTGATAGAGATTTTAAAATAATGAGCACATTCAAGATGACTAGGGAGTTTTTTTAGCATCCCATGTCTAAAGCATGTCTTTAAACAGCGTGTTTGATTTCGTTCAATGTTCTTTATATGAAATGAGTTTTAGAGAGACCAAGCTAAAGAAGTGTGTTCGAGTATACAGATAACATATAGACATGAGCCTCTTAAATGTCTTAATTATGCGAAATAGAAAGCCAAGGATCTGATTGCTTTTACTAATAATGTTATCGTAGTGTGGACGAAAGGATAATTTAGTATCAAACATAACACCAAGATCTCTGGCGACTTCCTTACGCTCAATTGAGTAGGTATTTATTTTATAATTATACTGAAACTTAGGAATTCTAGTTGTAAAAGATATCAAAAGACACTTTTTAATATTCCGATGTAGTTTATTAAGTTACACCATTCGTTGATACTGTCAATATCGTTTTGCAATAGAAAACAGTCAATAGTATTACGTATTGTTCGAAAAACTTTCAAGTGTTCAGCGCATAACAAGCAATCGCTATGGAGGTAGTTAACTAAATCATCTATGTATAATATAAAAGTAACGAAGTTGGGATATGAAGTTACGAATATTATCGATATATGAATATTATCGAAAGATATTAATTCCGGGTTAACTCGCAGGTTTTGTCACTGGTCATTCAACCTAGGTTTATTTAGGTTCTTATCCATACTTTTGAAATTCTTAAAACAAACTTTGACTAAGGTTCTCTTTGTTGTCTATGACCATGACGTATTATATCCTAGAATAATGCGAGTGATTAACCTTTCACCTGGTATATACTCAGCAACGGTAGTAATTTTGTAGGAGCAGGCTAATTGAATTAATTATATCAGTTATTACATTCAAAGAACTTTACATCCGCTTCGAATAACGATTATATGGAAGATGTTTTCACCACGTGCCCCACAATTTGAAGGATTATGGGAGTCTAATATCAAGAGTTTTAAAAAGCATCTAAATAGAGTTATAGGTGGACATATTCTTAATTACGAAAAAATGCTAACAGTGTTAAATCAAATAGAATGTCTCATCAATTCAAAACCTCTGTGTTTTATCTTCAACTCCAAATCCTGAAGCCTTCACACCTACACATTTTTTGATGTCAACTCCATTACAATGTTTACCCGCATCAGAATTGTCTAACAACCAAGTAAGCTTACCCAATCGCAAAAGTTGTTAGATGATTTAATACGTTCTTATTGGAAAAAAATGGAAGTCTTCACCTACATACATTACAAATGTGACGAAGGTGGTGTACATCGGATAATCCCGTGAAAGTTGGTACTGTAGTTCTCATTCACCAAGACGATATTCCCCCACTCCGCTGGTCATTAAAATTATACAGGAAGTTTATCCAGGTGCCAATAAAATAATACGTGTCGCCCTAGTAAAAATGAAATCTGGTCTTATTATGCGACCAATTGTAAAATTATATCCCGTACCGCTAGAATAAGTTGTAGCTCTTATGTAAACCTAGCTTTATTAAATTTAGATAGGTAAATTATTTATCTCCGCTCTATGTAATTTTTTACCCGCTGTTGGAACTTTTCTTGTATCCGATTTTTTTTTATGTCATTGTTGGCAAACAAACATGTGGGTCACCTGATGTTAAGTGATCATCACCGTCCATGGACACTAACAACACCAGAGGAGTCGCAAGTGCGTTGCCACCCTTTGGGGGGAAGGGTTAGGGGAGGGAGAGGAGAGGGGAGATGGGCCTCCGGCGCTCTCACTGACCGAACGAAACGCAACAATGCAAGCACTGTTACTTCACGTCGGTTTTCTATGAGAGGGTGGTACTACCCCGGGCGAGCCGACCCATTCATGCTGACACCAGTAATAGCTTCAGCGTGGCTCTACCATCATTTACCATCTCTTTCTCTCTCTCGTTCTGTTGAAAGTCCTAAAAACTTTCAAGGCAGGCAGGATGGTTCGATAAAAAGCAATATAAGTGATTATCTGAAACGTAGTAACACCTTTTTTTTACACCTGGAAAATTTTCAGCTATTGAGTTCCCATGCTAACAAGAGATGCGGAATTTTAAGTTCCATTTGACGCAGCGAAAGATCGCTCTCCTTTTTCGAAAACGACGACAGACGAAAGAGGTAATGGACTCTCAGATGCTGAAAAACGGAAAATGCCTGACTAATTTAGAATTTTGGAGAGACATCACAATGCATTTAAGCACCATTAACATGAAGCTTGAAAGCGAAGAGAAAACTATTATTGAGATGATTAGCTCAATAAAAATAAAAGCATAAACGCATTCAAAAGTAAATTGAGACCTTTAGTTATCACCATACAACTAGTGACTTGACCCATCAAAATGAAACATGGATCTGACACTATGGGACTAAAGCTATGACTTCAAATAGGATGTGAATGTTGAGAAATGATACGTTGATCCTGTACTATAAGATTAAATACAACAAATAATAGAATTTTAGAATGTTAATAGGAAAATATTATATATTATTTATAGAAGTATCAAAGTCGTATCACGTAAGTTACAATTTTCTTAATTATTATTCCTGCACCCTTAAGGATGCTCAATTAGTTTTACGCATTTCACTTTTAAGTCATAATATTCACAATCGAGTAACTGACGCACATATTATGTCAACATCCTTGCGGTTAGCACTCGGTAATTATGTACCATCTTATGAAAAGTATGGTAAGGGCTTCAAAAGTAATTCTTTCGTTATATTTCAACTCTTTCAACTTTTAGAACGGTGATATCTTAACAATGGTGATTCTTAGGAAAAAAAAGTATAAGAATCATTTTTGTAGACAATTTTATAAACTACAATTTATATCTAGGCTATTATTCGATAATACCTATGGTTTTCGAGAAAAATCTAAAAAACCGAAAATGTTGAAATTCACTTTTTTAGCGCCTATGGGATCGAAGAGGGGTTTTTGCACTTTATTTCTACTGGTGGACCAGAGGTCTCTACCTGAATGCAGGTCGGTCGGAGTTTTTGTTATTTGAAATATCTATTTTGACAGAACTATTTAGGTTCATTTCGAATTATCATTTCTACTAATTTAACTTTTCTATTACCATTACATATAAAAATAAATCAAGGTTATAGGAATATTAATTACAGAGCGTTTGCTATTCTTTTCATAGTTATTCAATTTTAAAAAGTGTCTGATACATGACATAACATGATTATATACAAGGAACATGATCGTTCTCAAAATGTTTTCCAATAGCTACGTTACGGATTAGATGAAACTCGAAATTCGTTATTGAACTACCTGGCGCTTATACCGAAGTTTTATAGAATAAATTTTCAAAAAAAGTATTAACCGACTTCAATATCAATCAAAAACCCATAAGGCACTAAAAAGCTGAAAATAAATAGTTTATCAAATCAACCAAATTAAATGAAACATATGAATATGTGTGCTACCTAGAGATGTACTGGAAGTCGGTACCAACCAACATTTTTGTATTACAGAGACGCGAGAGTGGACTTCCTGTAGATGATATGATTTTCGGTTTGGTTGGCACCGACTTCCAATACATCTCTAGGTAGCACACATATTCATATGATTCATTTAATTTGGTTGATTTGATAAACTATTTATTTTCAGCTTTTTAGTGCCTTATGGGTTTTTGATTGATATTGAAGTCGGTTAATACTTTTTTTTGAAAATTTACTTTATTTTTCCATTTTTAGTGTACATAAATATATTTTACTAGCAGTGCTCGCGAACTCCGTTCCGCCTTAAGTATATGAAAATATGCGCATTTTTGCAGTATGGTATGCGATATGGTTTCAATTGGTTGTACAATAAGTAACGTTTGGTACGAACGCAACCGTATCAATAATCCGCGATAGTTTCTACCACAAACTCGGCTACCATCGCTTCACATATAATACACCTTAAGTAATCTATTATAATTACAATGCTTGCGTCATGTTGCAACACAGCAACAGACATAAGCACAATAGGCTCCTAAGAATTTAAGAGTTTTTCTCATAATATTAGTGGCAAACGAACATACGGGTCACCTGATGGTAAGTGATCACGGCCGCCCATGGACAATTGCGACACGAGAGGAAACACAGATGCGTTGCCGGCCCTTAAGAAAGGAGTAGGCTCGTTTCTTGAAAGTTTTCTTACTTTGTCACGGATCCCATAATCAGAACCTAACCAAACTCTCATCAAACTACCCTTGAAGTACATCCTTTCCAATAAAAAATGAATCATCGAAATCGGTTAACGTGATATTGAGTTATTCGTCTATTTGTCGTGTACATACTTAATGCAAATTTATAACTTATACGGTTTTGCACTGGATGCCGTTGTCGGAACTGTACCAAATTAAAATGGGACCACACTGGAAGTACCAGCTTTCAAATAAAAAAAGAATAATCAAAATCGGTTCACCCAGTCCAAAGTTATGAGGTAACAAACATAAAAAAAAAAAAAAAATACAGACGAATTGATAACCTCCTCCTTTTTTTGAAGTCGGTTAAAAATAGAAGTTAACGTCTAAAATTATATTATTACTTAATTATTCCTTCAATTGATTGTGCTTCCAGAAGGATTAAGAAAATCTTTGTTATTAAAAATTGCGCTTTAGAATTTAATGCATTGTGGTTCGGTTATAAATAAAATGTGTTGTAATAAATAGTCGAGATGAAATTAATTGAAACGCGCTAGCGAATGGAACTGTTGGAAAAAAACTACCTACCTTTAAAATTCGATGACAAACGGGTCCATTATTGGGCTTACTTCGCAGTTTAATTCACGGACGAGCTGCATGTCGGTCGAATAAAAGTGTGGACAAGTCTTGAGCACGGCTAACTGTTGTTTTGATTGCCACACCCTGTTCCGCATATGTATATCTAGAGTGTTGGCAATAACCAGATGACCACTTTGCGTCTCGGGGGATAAACTCAGTGATAGTCCTCCAAGCTGATAATGGGCTACGTATTTGTACACTTCCACACAGTTTGCGTCGATAGCTAAAGGTGGATACCTAAGCATTATTCAAAAATTAGAGAAAAATTTTAATCGCCATATATACATACAAATCTATAGATATAATAAAATTTAAATCTAACTTTCCTGTACTTTTTAGATTGTTGTGAAAAAAATTATTGCTGGTGTCTAGAAATAAGTAATAGAATACATTTCAATCATTTTTAGAAATGCCTGTCTGTCTGTTGCTTTTTTTGGACCCGCATCACTGCTAAAGTATTGCGATCACGATAAAATATCAGAATAAAATCATAAAGTATATCCTGAAGTAATATTTAGTCTTTGCTTCATTAAAATCGGTTGATTCTATCAAAAGTTATTGTAGTTTTAGAGGTAATTCCAATTACCTCTTCCCTAATTTGATGAGACTTTCTAGCTCTGGAAAGTTATATTTGAAACTGGTTCAGAATATCACGGTTTAAATAATACATATCTTATAAGTTTTCTGACACCGCTAGTATATTTGTCATAGATTATTCAATCTCACGGATATACAAAGTGGCAGAGTTAGTCCAAACTTCGAATTCTGTGGCACGTTTAAATGCAAAAGAAACAAATGTGTATCAAAATACTCCATCACGTATAATCAATATTATATAGGTACTAGCTGTCCTCGCGACTAAGTCCGCGTGAAATTTCAATTATAAACACAGTGATTTAATAAAATCATAGGATTGTATAATATATTAAAACTCAACATCGGCGATTTAGTTGGCCTCGCCCTATCTGAAATATTTTGTTCTCCGACACGCAGCGTGGCACTATGTCATCTAGTTGTATATCGTATATATTTGAAAAACTTAGCTACGTTCATTCTTAACGGATGCACAGAGAGAGGTGTTAGTTACAGACATCAAAATCGTTCACATCTAGATCCGCCCTATAATAAGCCTTAAGACATCGTAGCCATCTTAACATGTTGCTTCAACTTACTATCCGGAAAATCGATCATATTCTTTACAGCTTTGCCAACTATTTTTCTAGAAAACTATTACTGGTTACTAAAAATGAGTTATCAATTTGTCACAACAATTTCTTTCTAGTATTTAAGTTATGTCGGTTCTTTAATAAATTTAGCTTTTTAAAGTTTTTACGGACATACATTAAATTATCACTAATGTATCGAGAGACCAAAGTTATGATACCAAATTTCTGAAATTTAGTGAATGATTCGCGGAGCCCCATGTTATAAATTGAGCGTATTGCCTGTTAACCCAGCTGCTGTCCCCTACAATAAAATACAATAAGATACTGAGCTATGGAAGTAAGCGAAGTAGTACCTAGTAGTGGTAGTATCTGTAAGCTAGCGGATCTTCTAACTTTCGTAAAAATACATCCATTAGTTCTTGCGTACATGTCTTCTCTTTTATGTTCTCTTCTAGGTAAGATATACGTATATACTAACGGAACATATATTTAAAACGTATTTTATATGTTATACCGGTGTATAAACTATTACCATACTAAATTTCGTTATAATACATCCAGTAGTTTTAGCGTGAATCTTGTACAAACAGACAGACAAAATTTTTAAAAACTATAGAAATATGTTCTGTCATTTAATGTAAGCCCCACCGGAGTATTTTTCTTTAAAATATTTAATATACAGAGTTCGTCCCGTTAGCCTTTTATTATATGTATAGATAAAGCTCGCCTTCACCCGCGGCACCACACGCGATTTTTTAATTGTATTAAAGAAATATAAAATTGTGGGAACATGTACAATTACAGAAATGTTCTTTCAAAAACAATTATAAGTACAACACCCACGTCACCTACAGGAACATGTAACGTATACATTACACATATAAATACTAACAATGAGTTCAATGAGTTTTAACATCAACAACATATTTGGAACTTAAACCCACTATATAACTACCTCAGTGCTCACTTACATTGTATAATGAAATAATGACTTAAAAATATTATTATAAAGATGTCCATACCGTCAATAGAGTAATGTTTTTGTGACTATATGTATAAACAAAATGTATGCTTGTCTGTTTCGCAAGAAATTGTGTTATGGAACTCTTAACCGGTTAACTCTACTACCACTACCATCTTAACTCTTAATACGTCTTAGTCTAAGATCTTACTAGAAAGACCTCTTCTATCTTCAAAATTAATATTAATTATAATGTTCAATTGTAAACAATAAGTTGATAATTATTTTTTTAATTAAAAATACAGAATGAGTCAAAGTATTGAAATCTTGCTAAATTTCATGCAGACGAAGTCGCAGGTAGTAAGTAGTAAGTCTAAAATAAAATAACATAAATTACTTCTTATAAGATAAGCTACCTGTCAGTGAAAGACCCGTGAAAATCGGCCTAATCATTTTGGAGATATCACTGCAGACGAAGCTGCGGGTAAAGGCTTACATTTTTTGTTCAGTATTGAGTATACTTTCATATCCAATCATAAAATATCACTGATTCATAACCGACAAGAAAACCTAAAATGACAGGAACCCAAGTGATAAAATGTTTTGGTAACACTGAAAAAAAACACAGAGAGAAACAACAAATTATGATTCACAGTAATATAATATACAAGCTGTGCGCGCGACTTGGTCTGCGTGGAACTTGATGTACAAAACAGTGAATAACAAAGTCATCTGAATTAAGTCTAATTACTTACTATCTACATTTCTCTCGTACTTAAGTCGCGTAGTCATTAAAATTACAATTACTTTTGATAGACCGACTCAAAAAAGTTTGTTATAAACACAACATTATAGCAGTGATGTGTGTACAAACGAATAGACAGATAGACAGCCATTTCCAAAAATGATTGATATGTATTGTATTTATTCCGGGACACCTGCAACATTTTATTTAACCAAAATCGAAAAAGTAGAGACACATAAGATTTACGTTCTTATTATATTTATATGTAAATAATAATATTTAAGAGATTCAATAGACGCGGGCGCAACTGAGTTAAAAAAAAATACAATGTATTCTGAACAAGGTTTACTAGAGAATCCTTACAAAATAGTGCATTTCGCTTATTTATAATTTATTAAACTGAAACACCAGGTGGCTGAATAAAAATATGTCCTAGAACCGTCTAGAATAAACAACTGGTAGTTATCGCCAATTTAATAGTCAAAACATAGTGTTGAAATATACTATATCAGCGTCTTTTGAATTTACACATCGTAATAAGAGAGGGTACAGTCTGCATAAATAGAAAGTAAACAAAGGAAAAATGTCTTATATTTTTACTAGCTGTACCCGCAGCACCGCACGCGTTTCTTTTAAATGTATTAAATAAACATAAAATTGTGAGACTATGTACAATTATAGAAATGCACTTTAAAACAATTTTAAGTACGACACGCACGCCACTTACAGTAATATGTAACGTATACATTAGATATATAAATACTAACAATGTGTCAACTGTGGTTTATTATCAGCAACATATTTGGAACCTTAACCCAGCATATAACCTCAGTACTCACTTACACTGTATAGTGTATATACTAATTTTAATATTAGTATATACTAATGAAAAAGTGATTTAAAGATAGATAAACATAAATTACGTATCTTTCTATCACGATAACACCAATGTAACCAAAAGTACCTAAATTTTTTCGTAAAGCTTGCTCCATATAAAAATGTATGAAATTCGTAACCCAAGAATTAGTAACATAAAAGCAAAAAAATATGGCATAATCTATAAAGGAGATAAAACCAGTTTTATTTAATATTTTGTAACGTAATTATTTATAATTTTAGTTAATTACCTTATATCGTAAGTTAATTAAACTTTATATTGACCAAAATTAGAAAAATCAAAAGAAATCTTTAATTATATTTACATAACACTTTATTTCAATGAACGACGCTGTGTTTTTGCCTAAAGCTGGGAATCCTAAATAGCATTTCAGTACATATTTTTAAAATATACTTGTTAATCACAGTTTATGATTTGGAAAAGCTAGCGAAATTATCACTTAGCAGATACCTACAATCAGGAGAGTTATAATCTTCGAGTTTCTATTGAAATAGATGTTGACATTTTGACATTATTTGCTCCACGAACAAATTATAATTTAAGCGGCCTTTCCCATATATTTATTGATATTCATGCGACCCTCATTTCATTATCCTTATTCACACGATATGATGGTACACGTACATGGTGACCATCAAGTGATCTAAAATCATCAATGTTAAATCGTCCTTCATGCTTCTTAATAGGATATACACTAACCAGACCAAATCTCGGATACGCGACACGGCTAAACATCTCACTATAGCTGTGGTCCACTCGTACCTTAATATTATATCTTAGCTAGAAAAGTGATGGTCACTGTTTGGTGGTCTAGCGCCGGTGTGATTTATCACAGCTTCTTACCAAACGGGGTGAGCATTACTGCAGATGTGTACTGTGAAGAACTGAACACAATGATGGAGAAGCTGGCACATCTCCAACCAGCATTGGTCAATCGCTCGTCTTCGCTGCTCCTGCACGACAACGCGCGACCTCATACTGCACAGCAGACGGTCTCCAAGTTGCAAGAACTGGGGTTGGAAATTCTCCGTCATCCACCCTACTCACTAGACCTTGCGCCTACAGACAACTACTTTTTCCAGAATTTGGATAACTCCTTGGCGGGAAAAAAATTCAGTACCCAAGAGGCAGTACAAAACGCCTTTGAAGAATTTGTTGCCTCCCGTCCAGCTGATTTCTTTAAGAAGGGCATCAATAAACTTCCACTGCGTTGGCAAAGATGCATTGATTGCATGGGTCATTACTTCGATTAATACACATAAAAAATACATGAAAAAAATACGTTAAATTTTTTCATACTGAACGGCAATTTCATAGGTAAAGACCTAATATAATATGTCCATATTGTCAATAAGTAATACGTTTATAATCTAATATCTTATAAAAAGATCCCTTATATCTTCAAAGTTTATATTAATAATTATACTGTTGAATTGTAAACAATGAATCAGCTGACGTCTTGAAATCTTGCATAAATATAAATCATGATATAAAACTTTATATCTCTCTAAGCAGTTTTTAATATTTGTCAATTTAAATAGTGCTTATTGAACTCTATACAATATTCTTATATGTTACTATGGTTACTGAGTTATGTAGACGAAAGCGCGGTAAATAAAATAAAATGGCCACCAAAATGACCAAAAAGGCAATATAATTCAGAATACATACATACAGATATATGAATTTCAATTATATTTATTCTTGGAGTCCAGTACAACGTACGTCTTACACACATGTTTACAGTGAACAACATATTTTTGCTAAATTTCATGCAGACGAAGTCGCGGGTAACAGCTGATCTAAAATAGAATAACTTGAATTACTTCTTATACGGTGAGCTATCTGCCAGTGAAAGTCCCGTGGAAATCGGTTCAACCGTTTTGGAGATAGCACTGCAGACAAAGCTGCGGTTAACAGGTAGTCTAAATTAGAGTAGCCTAAATAACCCGCTGTAATTTTAACTGCCTCCCAATGAAATTTCCGTCAAAATCGGTCCAGCCGTTTCAGAGATTACCCGGAACAAACAGACAGACCGACAAAATTTTTAAAAATTGTATTTTTGTTATCAGTAGCGTGTATACTTTCATACCCAATCACTAAAAAAATGTTATTTTGATATTACATACAGACACTTCATTTTTATTATATTTATGGATTATAGATTTTCACATAAGGAATTATGAAAATTAATAGAAATGGAGATCAGTAGTTAATTAACATGTGTTATTATAATAGATGGCGCCTAACATATAATTATTTCTGTGTTTGTTAGATTTATTTCGAAGTTATATTTTGAATTAATGAATATGTTACTGCAATTTTTTATTCATGCACTGAGGAGCTTAATACCATAACGCATTTTCGTTTAGGAAACTCGCAGTCTTTTGGAAAAAAATAATAAGTAATGCAAATAAAACGAGTAATATCAAGTATAGTTAAAATACAAATGATTCGTTATAAGAGCTTTTTAATATTGTTTCTACAATTGTTAAATTAGTGTTAGTGTTGGAGTACGTGTTGTTAAATGGGAGTTTATTATAATAAAAATATATACTGTTATAAAATATAGATGGAGTTAAACATATTGTTTTAATAGTTTCAAATATTTTGATTTTTTTTCCAACTGACTATACTATTCGCCTAGCAAGGCCTTAACAGCTTCACCGGACTACAAAATGTTTTGAAGAGTTGTACATACATAATATTAACACTACATATGCGAGGTTATTTTAATGTATTTCTTATTTAATTTGATTTTTTAAATTTGGCCACTTCTTATCTTAGCGTTCTAAAATTAAATTAAGGCAATGTGAATATTTATTATATGGTTTCTACTATTGTTTTACAGGTGTTATATTATAAATAACGTATCTGATATTTGATGATTAAATCCAATAAACATGAGACTACTCTTTATTTATTAGCTTAAATTCATAGTTTCGAGAAGATGCATTTCGATGATATAAAAATAAGGACGTGTCTGAGAGGCACGAATAATTACTGTTTTGAATAGCACGTCATATCCCGAGAGTTAGGTGTATATAGATTCAGATAATTTTATGAATAATTTTTTTTTACAATTAATTCCACGCGTATGTCGTGAAGCTATCTATGCAGGCATTTTGTAAAAAGACTGCTGTTTTCATATTGTTTACGGAGGAAACCTTAAAAAAATGTCAAAAAATTAACAATGGTTTGAACATACAAAATCAACATTAGTTTGATGATGAGCTTGAAATGATTTTTGTAAAAATATATATTATGAAAAGATAAACCACATCGAGTTTCTTACCGGTTCTTCTCGCTGGCTGGGTTGTTTTCCGAACCGGTGGCAGCTTTGAAATTCATAAGGTTTTTTTTTCGAACTGACTACGCTGTTGACCTAACAAGGTCTTAACAGCTTCACCGGACTACGATATTCATAAGTGCCTTCTCAAAGCCTATATTAAATAAAGTACTGTTGATTTTGATTAAGAGAAAATGAAATAATTTTATTCAAGAACTACTTTAACTTTTCCTAATCCTAATATTTTTTTTAAACTGACGTAATTAATATCTGTTTTGAAATAAAATTAAAATAAATGTTTATAGTATAAAAATCATTGATTGGAAACATTAAAAATAATTTCCCCAAATATATGTAGGCTTACTTAAATAAATCATTGTTAATTATATTATCTTGATTATATGATTCGTCTTTTTTTAATGAAGATATAAAATTATTGAATCAAATGTAGTGAGTATTTTACTTTCAAACGCATACATAAAGCTCTCGCGTTCATATTAACAGCTGACTATTTTTCACGTCTGGCGGGATGTTTTTCCCGTTATAATCTGTCTGGCTGATGAAATATAGTTTTGTAATAGATGTCTGAATGACATATTAAAATATAAAACATTTAAAAATAAGTAAAGTTGTTTTAAATTTCTGTCAGCTTTAAAGCGTCTGGTAGAAGTTGTGTCCCTTCTTTTTTAATGGTAAGTAAAAGTTAAGAATGGTTATTGTGAGTTATCCTTTAAAAATAGACATGGGTATAATACCGTCACTGTGGTTTCTGTAAGCATTTTTAAGATGTATTATTCTTTGATGTAAATTATTTTTATGTATATCATTGACATATAAAAACCCAACAAAAAGTCTCGAATAAAAATAGCGCTTAAAACTTAATAAAAGGCTAACGGGACGAAATCTGTACATTAAATATTTTAAAGATAAAATACACTGAGAGGGCTTAGAATCAATGACAGAAAACATTTCTATAGTTTTTAAAATTTTTGTCTGTCTGTCGGTCTGTCTGTCTGTCTGTCTGTCGTTTGTACAGGATTCACGCAAAAAGTACTGAATGTATTTTGACGAAATTTGGTATGGTAGTAGTTTATACACCGGTATAACATTTAGGCCATGTTTTACATATATATCACATTCGTGTGTCTGTTTATTTTACTTTTAAGAAAACATAAGAGAGAAGAAATTTACGCAAAAACTACTAGACCCATTTTCACGAAATTCTGTAAGGTAGTTGTTTACACACCGATATAGCATACTAGCTTCTACCCTCGACTTCGTCCGCGTGTAATAGTTACATTTGGCTCCCAAAGCCGTTGTTTTTTGTTTGTCTGTCGGTCGGTCCCTGTGAACATGCATCACTCTGAAAGTTTTGAACCGATTTTGACGAAACATGACACAGGGATAACTAATATTACAAGGTTACGTTTAAGATTTTGTCCCATAAAACGCAAGGGGTTCTCGACCATAACGGACGAAAGTAAAAAAATTGTAGTTAGTGAAATTCTTGACGGATTTTGGTAAATTTTCTTTGTACATAGCAGACAGATTAGCTATAAATTTAAGCTATATTGGAACGAATTTCCTTATTGCGCACTACACGCTTTAAGCGGATGGGAGCTATACAGAAAAAAGTTAGTACAAGAACCAGTAACGTCGGAAGTATACAAATTTTATAAAAGCTGGTTCTTTAATACATCTTTCGTTATGCTCTTCGAAACAAGGTGCAGGATACCTGGTTGCCACGAAACGTTATCTTTATTAATACGCATCACACCTTTATAGGTAAAAATATTGATTAGGAAACTTTTTTTCAGTAAAAATTTCTTTTTAAACGTTATTAATAACATGAATTTATCACTGCCAGATAATTTTGTTTTTGACAGTAATGTGCCCGATGATATTCTTTATAAATAAAACAAATTAATTTCAAACCATTTTATTTTTTCCATTGCAAAGAACATATTTCATTTAATTAACCATTATGATATTCTGATTTCACCGTAAACAATGAAAAAAAAACATTAAACGTAAACATATGACTTGGGAGTGACGCCATTTTGAATAAATGCGTCTATAACAGGTGCTGCCACAATTATAGCTAACTTACTTTTTTTATTTACAAAAAATTACACCTGACACATTATTGTTAATAATAAAAATATGTAGCAATACTAATTTGATGTTTTAGTGGCGTTTCAAAGCTAGGGAAAAACAAAACATTCGAAAATTATTTAAAAATCAATATTTTTGCCCGTTAAGGTTCGATATGCACTAATAAACGCAACGTTTACCGGCAGCCAAGTAGCCTGCACGTTGTTCGGAAGAACATAAAGATATTAAAAAAAACTGGCTTATTTAAAATCGCTCTCGAAACCGTTGCTAGCTCTTAGACGAATAGTTATAGGCAAATGACAGTTGACGCGTTGACCATATCTTTTTCATATTTATATTTTTCGTCAATACAATGGAGTCTGAAAAAGTTTGATTACAAGTAGAAGATAGTTATGGTAAAGTAAGTAGTCAGTATAGTTTACATTATAAAATATCAAGTTGATAGAGTTAAATTGTAAATTAAACGATAAAATATATGTATAAAATAAAATAATGATAAGTTAAACAATGTGTGATCTCGGATAATCAAGTTAATAAAAGTTAATTTATCGATAGGTAATCCTTGAGTCGGTTTGCTATTGAAAGTAATATTTTATGCGTAGATATTATATGTCCTCTCTCTCTCTTTTTCTTTGTCAGGACACCTAACCTACTATACATAGACTCTGCACATACACAATACGTAAAAATAAAATTAAATAATTATCTCTACCATTTTCTTTATCATAACTATCTTCTACTTGTATTCAAACTTTTTCACACTCCATTGTAATGACGAAAAATATAAATATGAAAAAGATATGAGCAATGCGTCAACTGTAATTTGCCTATAACTATTCGTCTAAGAGCTAGCAACGGTTTCGAGAGCGATTTTAAATAAGCCAATTTAATGCATAACTATATAAAGCTTTAACCCGGCGAGGATGCGGTGTAAATAGTTACGTAGAGGTTGTCGAGGGTTTTTTTGACCCTGTATGTCATTACGCTTAAATTTGTTTTCTTCGAACCAAAGATAACTTCGTAATATTTTGGTATCATGTTGTTTCTGTGACTTGATAATATAAAACACGCATATAATAGCACAAAATATTATAACTAAACACATTTAGGCAAACTATTAGAAAATTATAAACTTCTTCGTGAAATTACTCATTCAGACTTCATAAGTCATTTGTTTTTATAAAATTGTGACGTTTTTTATTAGTTGCTATGTTCAGCAATTTCAGAATTGTATTGGAGATTAGACATTAAAGGAGAACAGCCTTGTTTTTTTTTTGTATATAAGACAGAAGCGTTTATCCTTTTGAAAGGCAAACTTCAACGAATAAATATTTCCACCGTGGCCGCGAGAATTGATAGTTGGAACCTTGGCAGTTGCCTCTTCTTCTTACGCACTGTACCAATAGAAGTAAGCTTATGCTCATTGCGCAGATGAGATACTAGTCAAGTTACGAAAATACCTGAAAAAATTATAATATTAAGTAAAATATATTTTTGAAACATCGCAAAAAAATGTTACGCCGCGGTTGTGGCAGGGTCAAAAAATATACATACGTGGAAATAGTTATGCGATAAACATATGATTTTGCAAATTTAACCTTACGTGAATAACTTAAAGTTGTTGTAAAGGACGCAAGCGACGCGAGACTATTTGAAATGAGTGCATTAATTTTCAATTGTGCGCATATATTATAAGATTAAGCCTAGCGTTACCAATATAAGCGCCCGAAAACTTCTTCCCGAAAATTTATATAAGAATACATTGGGAGTGTTCGACATATATTATAATATACTAGTTGTTTCCCGCGGCTCCGCACGCGTTTTTTAAAGTTGTATTAAAGAATTGTAAAGTTGTGACTAGGTAGGTGTACATTACAGAAATACTCTTTCAAAAACATGTGTAAGTACGACACGCACCCCATCTACTGTAACATATACGTGAACATTAGATATATGAAAACCAAACCAACCAAACAAATTTTGCCATGACCAAGGCGTTAGTTGCAATTAAAATTTATTAGAAAATGTTTTTATTAGTACGTCAATTAATTTACAAAATAAAGGTTTTGCATCTCATTTGTGTTGTATATATACTACGCCTGCAATTGCTCCTCTTATATTATGTTGTTCTATGTATCCTATTGCTTTCATCTTATTTATTTTGCCTAAATACATTGTGTACTGTACTATTTTTACATTACTTTCTTTACCTATATATGTATATTGTACTAGAAGTGCCTGTACTTCGCCCGCGTGGATCCTAGTGTAAAAACATTGATTAATAAAACCATCTAAATGTCCATTTATCTACTTTTCTCTCGTACTTATGTTGCGTTGTTATTAAAATTACAATAACTTTTCATAGAATAAACTAATTTTAATTAAATTAAGACTAAACATTTCTCGAGGATATGTTCTATGATTTTCGTGGTTTCGTCATAAACGCAGTATTTTAGCAGTGCTGCGTCTTCAAACAAGCAAACAGACAGACATAAAGAAAAATTGAAATATATTTTATTACTTAAGCCAAACATTTTTTCAACAAGTTAAATTTTTTCGCTAAAATCTAAAAAGTACAGACACTTCAGATTTACATTCTTATTTTATGTATCAACTACATATTATAAAACAAAGTCCTCCGCCACGTCTGTCTGTTCGCGATAAACCAAAAAACGACTGAACGGATTTTCATACGCTTTTTGCCAGTAGGTAAAGTGATTCATGAGGAAGGTTCAGGTATATATTATTCGCTCCTACCCCCGATTTCGTCTGCGTGGAATAGTTACTTTAGACTAACGCTAACACGCAGCGGAAGCTCTCAAAAGGAAAATAAACCCCTATTTTAAAACTTCTTCATTGGTGCTCCGCTCTTATTGGTCTTAGCGTGATGGTATATAGCCTATAGCTTCCATCAATTAATGAACTATCTAACATTGAAAGATTTTTTTAAATCGTACCAGTAGTTTCTGAGATTAGCGCGTTCAACCAAACCAAACCCTCCAACTTTATAATATTAGTATAGATTTCATAATTTCAATTGAAATTTACTTTTTACGCACCGTGCCTTGCGTCGGATTCCATCTGAAAATCAGCGGTAAGTGTTTCTCATAACACTGTAGCATATGCTGAGCTGAACATCGTTTCATAATGCAGCGATATACACATTTTTATCCACTCTTGGATACCTACTATTATGTAATGCATTGTGAATTTTCTATATTTCTTTCAGCATACTTAGAATTTTAACCTACTATATAACACCCTCAGTGCTCACTTACACTATATAAGAAAGTAATGAAAATTTTGAGCTAAGCATTATGTTTATTTATTTATTTACAAAGCACACATTACAGATAATAAGTTAAAATGTTTATAATAACAATTAATAGTTTTTTTTCTGCTATATTATCCAGATTTATATGCATGCACATCTATGCTTAATAAACAGAATCATACAATCTTATTTGAGTACACTAACTTAAATATATGGTATTAAAGAGAAAACCTGTGATTTTGGACTATGCGTCGAAATTGACTCAGACTAAGATGAAATATATCTATCTCGATGTCGGCACAGCAGGACATACAGTTAATGATAGTATTATATGAGCGACACGTGTTAGCAATCGCATTATTAAAAGAAATGTTATTATGTTAAGAAATGTTATCGTCTGCAATGATATCTCCAAAATGATTGAATTCATCTGAGAAGAAGTAATTTAGGTTATATTATTTTAGACTATCTACTACCTGCGACTTCGTCCTCATGAAATTTATTCTGTATTTTTAATTAGAAAATTAATAATCAACTGATTGTTTACAATTCAACATTATAATTAATTAGTAATTTTGAACATAGAAGAGGTATTTCTAATAAGATTTTAGCCCATAAACATATTACGTTCAGAGTTCCATACTACAATTTCTTGTGGAACAGAGAAGCGATTAGTTTATATATAGTATTTGTGTCACAGAAACTTCATTTTATTTACTTTATAATAATAATATTTTTGAAGTCATTGTTTCATTACTCCCTTATATAGTGTAAGTGAGCTCTGCGGTAGTTGTGTGGTGGGGTGGGTTAAAGTTCTAAATATGTTGCTGATGGTGAACCTCATTTGACACACATTTATATATCTAATGTACACGTTACATGTTACTGTAGGTGGCATGCGTGTCGTACTCACAATTGTTTTTGAAAGAGTATTTCTATAATTGTACGTGTTCTCTCAATTTCTTTAATACTATTTTAAAAACGCTTGAGGGTCGCGGATAATAGCTAGTGCTGGATAAATTTAAAGTATTAGATTTAACTTTTAATACATTTATAGGTTTAAAAACAAGCATGGCAAATAACATAATCAAGCTTTAAAACATTGTGAGGACTAATTTTAAAATGTCTGTAATTAGAGACAAATAATAGACATATAATTATAACTTTAATCTACATTTAAATACACATACAACGCCAATATAAATTTGCGATTAGAGTTATTTGTCCTAGAGTGTGCGCTGTGATAACAAAAGTGAATCAGGTGAGTTATTTGTTTATATGAAGGCATCATTTAGACGATTTCTTAAAATCGCTTGAAAAGTATGGTTGAATTATATGGTGTTCCAAAAGTTGAACAATATTACTTGCAGATATTTAATTATAATGATCAACTCTATACCATCTCAATAACATTTTTATCTCAACAAACAAGCAAATTCTAAACTAAAACTCAGTAACACACACTCCTGGACATATTTAGAGGAACGCGATAAAAAGCAGCAAATTAATATGAAAACACATTTATTAGTATACAAATTAAAAATTAATTACATTTAAAATTCACTGAATGAATCAATTAATTAAATTGACATTATTGAATACAAACAAAATAGACTAAGCTAAAAAACAAAAAGAACCAGTAAGAAATTCAGAATTGATTTGTAACGAATTTTGACCAAACATAATAAAAATTGAAAATTGTTCTAAAGATTTTTTTTCTTAATGCTAGATGACACAATTAGTATTTAACATTGCTTTCTCTTGCTTTCAAATCTACCTGCATCTATCGGTTTATAATTTATATTAAATTCTCAATAAAACTTAGTGGCATTAGGTTCCATTCGTAAATTAATGCAGTATTGAAGTCCTTTAGGTTAGCTGGTGCTTGAATATTTGTTTATTTAATTTGTTTTCCCAGTTTATCCCAAACAACGAAAAACTGCAAAATTTCATACATTCAAAGAAATTAACACATAGCAAAAGAAACATATGAAATTCTACTCAAAATCTTCTTTCTTCAAATTACATATACTATATGTTACATATTGCATATACAATATACATACATAAATACTTTGCATTCCTCTAAATAAGTGTAGTATTTATGATACATTTAAATAAGAAACATGGAGAGTTATAGAAAAAAATCTTACTTGTCCTAATATTGATTGTAATTTTTTTCTTCCTTTTACAATATTTTATCTACATTACGATTTTAAAATATGTATTCTTTATATATCGAAAATATCGATATTTTTGTTCGATATATCGTTTAACATCGATATATCGTATCAACAAAAATATTGTTATTTTTCAATAATGAACATCCCCACTCCGATCACTTAAGCTCGTCGATGTGCTACGGAATCTTAGTTCGAGCGCGTAGTACACCGTAGCAACACGCAACAAGTTACTCATCAACCGACGCAACAAGTGAAGATTGATTCACCGACCGGCGCGGCGCGGAAAGAAAGAAGACTTCTCGTGTATTTCGTGATTTAATAAACAGGCCCGGATAGACAAGTGTGTAGCCTGTTGGGTCGGAGTCGCTATCTCTATAAGTATATATTGTTTTAATTTGACTCGAATAACCGTTGGAAGCAATCCCTCGACCTGCTGGTATTGCACCTCATCGGTCGTATTCGACCAACATCGGCATACGGCCGACGCCGCGACGTCACCAACGCGGCTTACCGGCGCTCTCACTCTTACCGACTATAGTTCCACGCGCATCCACCAGGGGAACGCTGGCTTACCTCACCTCCCGTGTAAGGGCCGCGCAAGCGTGATGCGGCCTGCCCGGGCGACCTCAGCACAGGTGAAATCAATACATTCTAGATGCATAAGGAAATGAACTTTATTAAACATATTACTTTTTTCCAAAATTAAAAATGACATCCCATACCATATTTCATTTCATCGATGGCATGTATATATTTGATACGTTTTTTTTTACCGAAATGATTAGAGGGAGAAACATAATGGTGGTAAATTATAGCAAAATATTAATGAATCTGTTGGTCCGATTATTCATGCACCCTACCCTTATGAAAGATTATATTTTTACAAACAGGTAGTAATCAATGCGGTTATAAACAAACAATGACTAAATACAGTACAGTGTTATGGTATATAATAACTAATATGATACAAACTCTTTAAGTGAGTGTGAAAAATTTGTTACTTTCAAGAGTGAGATGTATTTTTCTTTACAGAAATCGGCGTACAAATTTCGTTTATCCAGGTCATGAAATATCCGGTTTAAATAAAATTAAATGAATATCAGGTCGAGATTAGTACCTTGCTCAATTCATTTATACTGTGATAATACAGTATAAACTCTATAATGTCGTTATAATGAACAACTTTCTAGAACGTACAAATTCGTTCATTTTGGTTGGTTTACCACAAAAGCATTGTATAACGAAAACTCTAAAAAGCTCGGTCCCTTGGAATTTGTCCAACTGCTTTCATAATTCTCCAAAAAATTTATTTATTTTCACGTGTTTCCCTAACATTTTAATTATACCTTAGCATTTTCTATGGAACTAATAATTCGGTCACGAATAAACTTACAACTCTATATTTCGGTTGTTATATACTCTGTACGGTCTATACCAGGTTTTCGCTCAGGATCGATATCGGTTTCTCAATAAACGAAAACTCGAAAGGGTCGACAAGGTCTAAAAATCGTCCCCTATTAATTAACATTAACACAAGGTCTCATTTCAAACTTTCTAAATACTGTATAAGCTGTTACGTGTACAAACTCGTAATAACTAAGATTTTAGTAGCAGGTACTATTGTATAAGTCAATAAGCTGGGACAAGATGAAAAACTCGAAAGTCAAGCTTGGACAAGTTTTGTGAAAGATAATGTGTTCGAGCGTACCAGTCATTCAGGCACTATCTACTACTGAAATTCCCGTCATAATTTGCCCAGCCGTTTCGGAGATTACCCTGAACAAACTGACAGACAGACAGTCAGTCCGATAAACATTTTAAAAATTGAATTTTGTTTTCAGTAGCCTCTTTACTTTCATACCCAATCAGAAAAAAAATTTATTTTGATATTACATATAGACACTTAATTTTTATTATATGTATAGATATTACTGAAAAACTTTTGGTACAACGAATTTTTTATCACTTATATCAATTAGAAACACAAAAACAGACCTAGGGCCAACATAGATATAATTAGTTTATAGAAAACAATTTCAGCAAATAGTAACATATGAAATATGAAATGAAAACCTTTTAATAACAATCTTAGTCATATAGACATGCGCCGTTATAGTTATAAAAGACATAATATTAGGTCTTTACCTAATCACCTTTATCACCTGTCGGGGGAGCAGACGCAGTGCCAGCCGGCAGTCCCTGCTCCCCCACCTAAAAAGGTATATGAAGGCACCATGGGGTTTTAGTCCGTGCAAATCGGACATAACCCATCCTCAGCTGCCCGACGGGATGGGAATCTGTTAGGGATCTCCCCATGTAAATAAAAAAAAAAAGGTCTTTACCTATGAAATTGCCGTTTCGTATGAAAAAATTGAAATGATTTTTTTTCATGTATTTTTTATTTGTATTAATCGAAGTAATCACCCATGCAATCAATGCATCTTTGCCAACGCTGTGGCAGTTTATTGATGCCCTTCTTAAAGAAATCAGCTGGACGGGAGGCAACAAATTTTGCAAAGGCATTTTGTACTGCCTCTCGGATATTGAATTTTTTCCTCGCCAAGGAGTTATCCAAATTCTGGAAAAAGTAGTAGTCTGTAGGCGCAAGGTCTGGTAAGTAGGTCGGATGACGGAGAACTTCCAACCCCAGTTCTTGCAACTTGGAGACCGTCTGCAGTGCAGTATGGGGTCACGTGTTGTCGTGCAGGAGCAGCGGAGACGAGCGATTGACCAATGCCGGTTGGAGATGTGCCAGCTTCTTGCCAGCCACCAATATTGTTTTGACGCTAACTTCGAAAGTTGCTGCTAATTCAGCCGTAGATTATGTATCATCAGCTTCCATAATCGCCTTTAATTCGTCATTGTCGACCAAAATCTTCAGACGACCGCGAGGTTCATTTTTCAGGTCGAAATTCCCAGAACGGAAGCGAGCAAACCAATAACAGGTGGTGCGTTGGTTTGTAGTGTTAGCTCCGTAAACGTCGTTGATGTTGCGTGTCATATTTTATTAATCTTTTATTTTCTGGAAATTTTTTTCGCCACTGTTATATTTAAATTCAAAGTCGTATTTCTGTGTAACTGTTGATATTTTTATTTAGTTTTTAATATTCATCAGAACTTCTGAGTGAAATTACTAATCAATTTGATTTATAATGTATATACCTATAGCTGTTTTTCCTTTGCACAGGAACACTACATCTTATAGGAATAATTACTAGTCGTTTCTAATGATTGTATGATCTATTTAATTGTGATTAACATTAGGGATTCACTTATGAATATTTAATGGTAATCGATGCGGTAGAACGTTCTAGAATAAGAAAATAATAATTGGAAAGGAAAGAAAAGGAGCTTATAATTAAAACATATTAATAAGAGAAAATCACGTCGCAACTGACTAACGAGCATTGTACAATATTTAACTCTATTAAATTTATATTACGTTAGTCCTGCCTTTTTACATGATTCATTACATTTTCTCTTAAGTGAGAGTCGATTTTATTTAGTAACATAATATCGTACTAGATGTAAAACTCTCCACGCGACATTCTAACAACTCTATTTACTAATTCTTAAACATTTAGGATTTTAACATTATTAATTGACACTTCAATTCGGAGCTTAATAATCTTGTGTAGTTATAGATAGACGTTACAGTATATAGAATAAATACTAGCCATCACGGCGGACGTTGTCCTGCCCTGATAATAAAAATACCTTGGAGTTGACATATTCCGTCGCTGATTTTTTTGTAGGCATTATCAGGCTCTCATCGTTAAGGCAGTGTTCGTAAGTTTTCTCTTCGACCGTTTTTTCTCCGACTTTGCAAATCTGACTACCGCAAAAAAGTCTTTTTATTTTTCTGGTTAATATATAGTTTGACAAAGCAACGGATGTAGACTTCATTCGCGTGTAGTAGTTACTTTAGGCTAATACTAAGACGCAGCAGAAGCTCTCAAGAGGAAAAAATTAACAAATAAATAAATTAAAAAATTAATTAAAAAAGAGGAGAAATTAACCTTCATATATTGCCGATAAATGTCTTCCCTGTACCCCTTGTAACTTCATCGCTTAACTTACTGTAAAAATTAAACTTTATCTACATTAAATTTCCATTTTCTTTTAGTTGTTGGTTTTATAAGAATTTGTAAAGTATACGTGAAATCTGCATTCAATCTTAATTTTGTCAAATTTATTTTACTTTTGACATATAAACCACCTTTTTCACTGAGATACTGAACTTGGGATAATATACCTTTCTAACAGTGAAAGATTTTTTTAAATCACATTAGTGTTACCAAGGATTCCTCGAAACAAAACTTTACCTCTCTTTGTAATATTAGTATAAATATAACATATTATGGTAACTCCAAACACATTAATTAATTATTTTAATCGTAGATTCACCAACGTGAATCCAACGACTTCAAGACTCTAGAATATTTAAAAAATTAATTTTATCAAATATCGAAACAACACACGTACTGACAGAATTCTAATCGAGATTCATCTTCTACAATGGAATGTAAGTATTATGTAATGTACTAATAAACCTACAACCCGATTGCAGCCACACCTACCATTTCCAATTCTAAATCCAAGCTATCGAGGGACTCACTCAAACATATACTCAGATGGTATGTGAAAAATCTTTTAAAATAA
>MU158704.1:423771-533880 GCA_015888305.1 Antheraea pernyi
TTACGGTGAAATCTCAATACCATAATGGTTAAAAAATAAAATATGTTCTTTGCAATGGAAAAACTAAAATTGTTTATTTTATTTATAAAGAATATCATCGGACACAGTATTGTCAATAACAAAATTGTGTGGCAGTGACAAATTCATGTTTTGAATAGCGTTTAAAAGTTACTGAAAAAAGACGTGCCTAAAATTATTTAGAAATCAAAATTTTAACGTATAAAATTGTGATGCGCATTAACAAACACAACGTAAACCGGCTATCGGGTCCAGGTATCAGGCTAATCCTGTTTGGAAGAACATAATAATATATCGTCATATTAAAGAACCAACTTTTCTAAAATTCTCGTTCTTCCAACGTTGCTGGCTCTTGTACTAAAGTGTCGCAAAAAAAGTCTAGTTACATTAACTACAATTTTTTGTTTCTTGTTATCCTGGAGAACTCCCTGCATTTTATGGGACAAAAAGTATCCTAAATGTAATCTTGTAATATTTGGTGTCACTGTGTCAAGTTTTGTCAAAATTGATTCAGTGCTTGCAGAGTGATACGTTTTCACAGGAACAGAAAGACTGACAGACAAAAATTGTGAAAGGATTATTTTTGGCTTATAGATGGTTTTTTTTGTAACAAAGTTTAACCCTATCAAATTTTTCAAAAAATATTTAATGTACAGACTTGGCTTTGTTACAGTTTTATTATAGTATAGATAGAAGAAGATATATAGATAGAAGATTTATAAAATAGGCTTTTTTGTACAAAAATTTTAGCTTTGCCATAAGCTCAGGGAAATTTTAATCTAAATACATCCCTGCTGGAAAAATCTTATTGAATATCATAGGAAAAAAAATAATCTATAGGATTTTATGATTTACATATAAACGTATGACCCAGAGAAAATTTTCTCTTAAATATTTTAAGATATTTTATCAGTAGTTCATCAACTCATAGATTCTCATAAAAGTATTACTTCTTTGTCGTTATGAGATTTTGTGAGTAATTCCATTAATTACTAATATCTATTAGATTTTATGCGAACTTCGAGATTACATTTCAAGTCGCATGTCTATGTGGAAGATTGAAAGAAAAGTAGCTCATAAGAAATTATCGACAATTTATAAGAAAATTATGAGCAATTGCAATTGAAATTCTTATGACTATTTATGAGTATTTTCGTGGACAAATACACATCAAAGTGTATTGCAACTAATAATATCCTATACGTTAAAATTGAAGATAAAATCCCATAAAATTCATTTTCGGATCAATTTACAGGATATTCTAATTTTATGAAAAAATTGTTAATCAGTTATATATGTTATAAAAAAAACTATAGAATTGAAAATTTTAATTTAATAAAAAATTGAATCATTGTACTCTATTCATAATCGTGTATTAAAATAAAATGATGAAATACAGACACCTTAAATAGTGCGAGCGCTGTAGCGAAATTGAAGTATTGAATACTTCAATAATGAGACACTGAAGCTACTCATAAGATCTCTTAGATCTAATGACTTATGGCAGTTATGAGTTTTTATGAGTAATTTCTCGGACAAATGCACCTATTAAATCTTATAGAATATTTTCGTATTTTTTTTTTTATGAGAATGTATGAGTTTTTTCCAGCAGGGATGTGAAAAACAGTCACAGAAAAGACGACGATTTGGTTTTAATTAGCTCTTTCTCTGGTATAACTTACCAAGTGATAATAGAGTTATCGAGTGGGATGAAAAATGATTCAAAATCAAAATCGAAAAATCCTTTATTCAATTTAGGCCTCAAGAAGGCGCTTATGAACATCAAAGCTACTACCGGTCCGGAAAACAGCCCAGTCATCGAGAAGAACCGGCAAGAAACGCAATTAATTACTAAAATGACTATTAAAAAATAGGGGTTCGTGTTATAAGGGTGAAAATTTAGGGTTGTATGTATTATTTAATGCCTCATTATAACAAAATAAAAATTAAAAAAAAATGTACAAAAAATAAAAATAAAATGTTAGGGGTGGACAACCCTTATCACTTCCACGAGTGCGGCGCTGAGGAAGATACCGCGCAGCACACGCTGTCTGAGTGTGCTGCGTGGGGGGAGCAGCGCCGCATCTGGACTGTCAGAACACGCGATCCTTCCCCTGCCCCGTAGCCATTGTTTATCAGGGCTTTTTTCTCTTATTGTGTGTGTAGCAGGAAGAGAGTGTCGGGGGTGTGTGAGGATATTTGTTCGCCCTGATAGCCCTTTATGCTCAGAGATCTTACTATCGGTTTCGGTGAGTATATACCGTCGTATACTTGACTCAGTGCATAGGCTACATCCATCGGGTTCCTGTATGTACAAGTGATTGTAGGTGGTAAAGCCACGCTGAAGGTATTACTGGTTTCAGCATGAATGGGTCGGCTCGCTCGGGGTAGTACCACCCTCTCATAGAAAACACTAAAACCCCACGGTGTACCGACAGACCGTTTTGTGGGGGCGGCAAGGGATCGTTCAAGCTAATCAACCTTGTAGAGCCGCCCCCACGGTCCGCCCGGCGGAAGGTGACCGCCGGGCTCCTACCTATAGAGGGACAGACCGGGTACACACCGGCTGCCCCCCCTCGTCCGCCGAACCCGTGCTGAACGATCCCTTGCCGCCCCCACAAAACGGTCTGTCGGTACACCGTGGGGTTTTAGTCCGTGCGACTCGGACATAACCCACCCTCTCCCCCGGGAGGGTGGCGTATCCATAAGGGATTTCCCCACGTTAAAAAAAAAAAAAAAAGGGGTATGAAAAATAGATAGTAGCCGATTCTCAGACCTACTGAATATGCATATAAAATTTCATAAAAATCGGTCAAACCGTTTCAGAGGATTATGATTACTAACATAATTTTATATATAAGATATATGTAGGTAGAAATGGGTGTTGGTTTGTTTGAGATTGATAAACTCGAATAAGCCTTGAGAGATTTCCGTGAAAACTTTAGATTTCCGTGAAAACTTTCACAATAAATGTTTTTCATAGAGAAGATCAGACATACATACACATGGTCACACATTTATTACATAATATTTAACCCTTAAATGCATACTATTACCAATTGTCTACATTACAGTTATGCTTATTCTTATGTAAAAACCTGAGTATTTGCGTTTTCGAAAGCTAGTTAATGTCCACGGAAAAATTGCAATTGCTTTTCTATATTTCATTCAAAAATAGTATGAGGATTCATATATTAATGTAATGACAATGTAAATACGTGACCACTTGTTTACGTTTACAATAATTGTAGTAATAAAATCATGTATTTAAGGGTTAAAGCTCACATACAAGAGAGTTCGGAACAGGGCCGCTATTCTATGCTGTTATGTTCACAGAGCAAAATGTTACTCGGACATAAGCTCGCCCTCTGTAAGATGTGTCTGCCCTATACCTACGTATAGTTTCCCTGTGGAATCCCTTGAGAATGCTGTGAGCGCGATACAGTGACACTGTATTCACTAGTTCCATGCACACACTACACTGCATTCCATACATGTGCACAATCATACGGTATATACACTAGTTCTGTAAGGGACACTTTTTTGGTTATGTAGTCGTAGCCAAAATTATCAGACTCTATATATATGTACGCCTTTGTGCGACACTTATGTAGGTATGCATATATGTCTCACTAAAGTAGCTAAAAATTTAGCATAGCTCACATGATTAGCTTTGTTCGATTGTATTTGTTGTCTTCAGGGTAACAGCCCAAGTTCGACCACTCTGGCATTCGGCTGAGTGCCCTAAGGGCTCGCCCTAAAAGCCCGGTGAAGTTGTGAAGACCAGTCAAGCCAACAGCGGTTAGTCAATTCGAAAAAATAGATAAACAAAGGGGGATTCATAAACTAACTGCCAAACTGTTTACAGCCGACGCCATTACGACGCTGTTACGCCATTAACAGTACTTTAAAATAATAAGAAAGTAAAAAAGTGTTAACTTCATATATTACCCTCAAAGCTCCTAACTTTGTATTATAGATTGCGAATCTTATTTCATTATTTCATATATCATAAGAAAACAAAAATGTCAACGACTCCCTACTCCCCGGCACATAACAGTTATTTATATATACAAAATTAATCTATTGTTGCATATTAATTTTTTTTTTTTATTAAAAATATTTTTGTTTACTAAAAATCATAAAACTGACAAAAATAAAACGAAAAATGAATTATAAAACCGTTTTTTTTTTTTAAATAAACACAAAATCAATAAGTAATAAACATATTTAAAGGAATACAACATTGATAACAAATAGAAAACGTAGTGAGATATTTGTGACCTATGGGATTCTTAATGATATATTGATATCGGTTTCCAAGTTCGTTGACATCAATGGCAAATCTGCTACCTATCTCACTACCATAAAAAAAACGTATGATTTTATTTTCGCGACTTGTATTTGAAAAAGCTAAATCTGAAAGTAGTAAATATTAGTAATAGCGTAATATTAACAACTGAATCAACAAAAAACTAAACGCTACGTTAGTTGGCGGTTTTATAGATAGTTGACGTTGTTCATAGTTGTAGAATATAAGAAATAAATAGCTGTACCCGCAGCTCCGCACGCGTTTTTTTTTATTCGTATTAAAAAAAATTAAAATTGTGTGACTATGTACAATCATAGAAATGCTCTTTAAAAGCAGTAAGTACGACACGTACCCACTTACAGTAACGTGTAACGTGTACGTTAGATATATAAATACTAACAGTGTACCAAATGACGTTTGTCATCAACAACATATTTGGAACCTTAACCCACAATAGAACTACCTCAGTGCTCACTTATACTGTATAAGGCACTAATGAAACAATAACTTAAAAGATTATTATAAAGATTTACATTTACATTACATTGCCATTATAATTAAGATTTTATGAATATACAAAAAATAAACGCAAAATATAAAAGGAAATATAAAACTCTTTACGTAATACGTTTATAATCTAAAATTATTAGGAAGACCTCTATATAATTAAAGTTATTAATAATTATAATGTCGAATTGTAAACAATAAGCTGATAATTATTTATATAATTAAAAATAAAGAATGAGTTGAAATCTTGCTAAATTTCATGCAGGCAAAGTCGCGGGTAACAGCTAGTCTAAAATAAAATAACCTCAATTACTTTTTATAAGGTTCGCTATCTACCAGTGAAAGTCCCGTGAAAATCGGTCTAATCGTTTTGATGATAGCAGAGCGGGCGAAGCTACAGTTAATAGCTAGTTTAAATTAAAATAGACTAAATTACTTTTTATAGTGTCTGCTATCTGCTGGTGAAAGCCCCGTAAAAATCGGTTGAACCGTTTCCGAGATAGAACTGTAGGCAAAGCCACGGTTAACAGCTAGTATAAACTAAAATTGCTTGAATTACTTTTTATAAGGATAGATATCTGCTAATGAAAGTTTCGTGAAGATCGATCGACCCGTGTTGGAGTTAGCACTGCGGGCGAAGCCACGGTTAACAGCTAGTAGAAACTAAAATCGCTTGAATTGTTTTTTATAAGGTCAGCTATCTGACAGTGAAAGTTTCGTGAAGATCGGACGAACCGTTTTGAATATAGTACTGCGGGCGAAGCCACGTTTAACAGCTACTCTAAATTAAAATAAACTAAATTACTTGATATGATGTCTGCTGGTGAAAGTTTCGTGAAAATCGGTCCAATCGTTTTGGAGATAACATTGCAGACGAAGCCGCAGTTAATACATAGACTAATTTAGAGTAGCTTAAGTAACTCGCTGTAATTTCAGCTATCTGCCAGTAAAATTACTGTCAAAATCGGTCCAGCCGTTTCGGAGATCACCCGGAACAAACAGCCAGACAGACCGACAAAAATTTTAAAAATTGTATTTTTGTTGTCAGTAGCGTGTATAGTTTCGTACCCAATGAGTAAAAAAATTTATTTTGATATTACATACAGACACTTCATTTTTATTATATGTATAGATAACGTTAATTTCTAAAATAATTTTATTTATTATATAATTACATAAATGATAAATCTGCTGTAATTATAACAAAGAAAACACATAATTTAAAAAACTATTTTATAAAAATAAATAGTTCAAGTAAAAAGGGTAACCTACGCGATAACTGTAAAATATATCTAAACAGAATATGTTAGAAATAACGATGCCAATAAATAATATTGTCACTGCTTTGTAGATAGAAACAAACGAGGCACTGGGATTGGTTGAAATCATTTTTTTTTTCGAACTGACTACGCTATTGACTTAGCAAGCTCTTAACCACATAGTACGTTATATAAGTCTTAACAGCTTCACCGGACTACTAAGGTGAGAACTTAAAGCACTCAGCCGATTTTATTTGACAACTAGTAGCTAGCTCAAGAGTGCACGACACACCTCGGCTTGGGATGTTGCCTGATACATGCAATTCGCGACCTATCTGAGCTAAGCTAAGCTAATTCATACATATATGAGTTGTTGAAACATATATGTGTACCAGGCATATATACCTCAACAACTCTTATATATATTTCGTATCGGATAATTTTCTAAACTCTTTCAGTTTGATAAGGAAAAAAATAAAACCCTTCCAGTGTCATATGTAAGCGTGTTGGGTTGAAATAATAAAATAGAGTTGACTAATCATTATATTTTGTATGGCGAAAATACGATTAATCGCATTTATACTACAAAATTTAGTAGGTTATTGTTTGTTTGTTCTAGGTTGTTATAATTAAAATTTGTCGCTCGCAAAATAAAATTAATATTTCGTATTTAGCGTGCTGTGTAGAAATAACGATAGTTCTCAACTTTGTAACATGTAGTACAGATAATCTTGATACTTCATTGCTTGGTACGGCTTAGAAATCATAGTGTAACTACGTTTTATTATTCGACTATATTAAAGTTAATATCTATCACCCAATTATTCGTAAAAAAATGAGTCGTCGCATGAGACCTGGTAGATACGAAACATTTAAATTATTTTGTCATTATCAAAAATAAAATATTTAGATTTTTTTCAAGAAAGAGATTCAAGAAGAGAGACTATATGTAATAAAATTTTATTTTCATTATAAAGTCAAAAATTCCATATCGTATTGCCACGCTAATAGTCGGTTTGACGCACCGCTATAGATGTTTCACATAAAATAACGTGTTGACACATGCTGTTACACCAACAGTCGGTCTGCCTCGTCGCTATATCTCCTACATGTCTTACCGTAGTTTAACAATAACTAATTATAATAAATAACAACTCCCTTTCCCCACTTAAGAAATTTCGAGTCGGAAAGAACTATTTCACCTCAAAATATAGAACATTAAATGCAACTATTAATTCCAAGTTCTATGAGAATAATAGTCGATAATTGAACAGATTCATCTTCAATTACACACTACCTCAACCCTACTGTGAGCTGTCAAAATTATCACCTATATTTGACAAAATATAGTTCCTTGTATCTGTAATTCTGTACTTCTAAATAGTCTGTGGAGTGTGGTTCTTATGAATTGTGATGCATACACTATATAGATCAGAGTTATAAATACTTCAAAAAGTAGGACTTTGTTTTTATATTTTCGTTGTTAAATATTTTATTTTGATGCAACACTACAAAGTATTACATTTTTTTGTTTGTGCTTCTTAATTACAAGACCTTTAATTAATATCCGGTTTTGTATTCCTTAGTATCCAAATGTCTTCACCACGCCCTAACTCCCCTCGGACTCCCGTTCTACCAAAGAAGGACGACAAGGAAGAATCGTTTTGGGATAAGATTGGTACCATAGGGCGCAAGAAGCGCATAAAGGAAGGTAACTATTCGTATTTCCCTTGTATTTCAACATGTGTTTAACATACGTGGGTTCTACTATGAATGTAACGTAACAACAGTTCCTATATAAATCCAATCAATTTAAGGTACAACATACTTGTATTAAGTAGATTATATGTCATAACTAATATTAATTTTAGCTTATATTCCCAATCACAAACTCAAAAATTATTCTGTATGTTTATTACCTTTTCATGACCAAATCACTCAAGGATAATAATTTTTTAAATTAATTTCCTGCTTTTAATTATAAGCTACTACTTTACAATATCTAGACAGAAACTTCATATTTTATAACAAAGTAACTGTCCAAAAACTGCTCTTTGGGCTTTTTGAAGAAAAAAAAAGGAATATTTTAAATAAGCAGTATAACAACTTGTTAAGAAATTTAACATGTTAATAAAATTGTTTATCATTTTTTTTAGTACAAGATGTGCAGGCTGAGGGTAAATTCGCAATTGATTCTCCGGGAAGTCCTACTGCTCCTGAAATACCACCTGAAGAATACAGTTTAAGTGAGTAATTCAACTTGTATGTTTATTTAACCAATAAGTATAATGAACTTATTCACACAGTAAATCAATAAATTAGTCTTGAATCAAATAACATGCAGTGGCAGTTTAAGTTGTAGGTCACAACTAATGGGTGTCAAGGTAATTGCTTGAAAATATAGCAAATGTTACTTGATGATGTCATTTCTGATGTCATGTGAAAATAGTTTAATATATTTTATCCTAGTTTTGTAAACAGCTCACCATTGGTGTAATATGTGTGGAATCCATTTTTTTAGAAACTTAAAATGCCCCTTTTTAATAATTGCATATAAAGAACAATTTGCATACCTATAAATGCATTTACTGCAGTGACTACACCTTTTATTCTACAAATTAGTATTTCTGAGATGCTTGTTCAAACTCGGTGATAGTTAGAAATCAGTAAGATTGAGATTTTGTGAATATGGATGGATACTCAAATACTTGCCGTACTCAAAAGCTTACTTAGATTTTTTATTATTTAATGGATTTCATTATGTAGGATTAGATTTTCTTTGATTTTAATTACAATGATTTTTTGCAACAATATTTATATTCTACTTTCTATGTTATTTGTCAAGCCATACTTATTAATTTTTTCTTCTGTCATTACACTATCAAAGGATGCATTTCAAAACAGCTGTTATTTTTATTTTTAGATGAGAATGAAGAAAGAGCTATTATAGAGCCTAGGTCTCTTGAAGATCCTAGAGTAAAAGAACTAATACAAGTGTTAATTGACTGGATAAATGATGAGTTAGCCACTCACAGAATAATTGTCAAAGACATCAGTGAAGATCTGTATGATGGCCAAGTACTTCAGAAGCTCCTTGAGGTGCTTACTGAGACTAAGCTTGATGTACCAGAAGTGACGCAGTCCGAAGAAGGCCAACGTCAAAAATTATCTGTAGTTCTAAGAGCAGTGAATCGGGTATTGTGTTGTAAATTCATTACCTATGTATTAACACCGCCTTTGTTTCGTAAGTCTAACCTAAGTGTATAGTGGTTAATAATTGTCACTGTTATCTGAGTAATTCCAAATTTATCAGGAGTAGTAATCATTCTTTTTATATCTCAAGTGAATTAATTATAGTTGTACTTTATGTGTAATCTAATAATTATTTTCAGGTTTTATATGGAACATCTAAACCCGTTCCCAAATGGAGTGTAGACTCGGTGCATTCTAAAAATATTGTGTCAATATTACATCTGCTAGTTGCATTGGCACGAAACTTTCGAGCACCTATCCGCCTACCAGAGTATGTAACGGTCAATGTTGTTGTAGTAAAGAAAGATACACCTAACCAGCTTTCTCACAGGTAATCAGTACATATAATTGGAATATCTTTTTATAAACACTGATTAAGGTATTAGCAGTTCAAAGTTATCTGTATTATTTCAGAACTTTCACAGAAACAATTACAACTAGTTACGACGATCTTGGTATGAAATGTGAACGTGATGCATTTGATGCATTATTCGATCATGCTCCTGACAAGTTGCAGGTTGTTAAAAAGGTACCATTATATACAGTATTTTTTACCTACAATACCATCATTATGTTTAGTTGTCATATAGGATAGATTCATTAGTCAATTGACAGAATTGTATGACAACAGATTTTCAACTCATCTTCATAATCATGAGAGCATTAGAAGTTACTATTACCAGTCCTCTCTCTAAGGATGATAAAACTGTATATTCCTTCAGTGTCTAAGCTTGTAGGTGTCATTTTAGCCTGTCATGGTGAAGACAAATTATTTATTTAACAATTTCCAGTCTTTTCTATTATTTGATTGTCAATTATATGTTATGATAGAAGTTTTCTGTTTTCTAAACATATACTTTTATTGTAAATCTAAAAAAACATGTGGCTTTATTTAAAATATATATTAACCATTAACGAGTTTACTTACCATACATGATTACAGAATTTCATTCACTGAAGATGCTCAAAGGTTCTTGGCAAAAACCTAAGTCTTGTGATCTAATATGAGTAAGCCTCATATATATGATGCGGGCTTTTTTGTAAACATGAACATTTATCGTTTTTCTGTATGGATGTATATCAATTATTTACTTGCTTTAAAACAAAACGATCCTAAAAATTAGATCAACCCACATGCTCACTTCTTGGTTATTGTAATTCTTTTTATTTTCAGGTATCGAAACAATTACTTGTTTTATTTACATTAAGTTCCACAGGACCACATGTGTAAAGATGCCTTTTACTGTTACAGTTAATGAATACAGAAAACTATTACTTTACACAATTATAAAATGGTTTTAAACTTTATTAACACTTTCTTTGTGATATTTAATGTAATACATTTAAATACACCTATGTCAATTCTACAAGTCATTCACTTTGATGAAGCATTGTGCCAGTGTAAACTCTTAAAGGTATCTTTTTTATTGCAGTCCCTGATAACTTTCGTTAACAAGCATCTAAGTAAAGTGAACCTTGAGGTGATGGATCTGGATACACAGTTCCATGATGGCGTCTACTTGTGTCTGCTTATGGGGCTGCTTGAAGGATTTTTTGTCCCACTCTATGACTTCCATCTCACTCCGCAGGATTTTGACCAGAAAGTCCACAATGTGTTTTTTGCATTTGAATTGATGCAAGACGTTGGTCTCGCTAAACCAAAAGCTCGACCAGAAGGTAATTATATATTGTTTTTTAAAGTAAAACCTTTAGACCCATTGTGATGTGAAATACGATGAACAGAAAAAAAACGATATATTAAGAGTAATAGGTTGGCATGGTATGTCATGAGGAGAGATGAAGACCATGTAACTAGAAAAGTTTTGAGTATGATGGTGTGGTTAGGAGTAGAGGAAGGCCGAAAAAGGTAAAGGTATGGATGGATTGTGTGAAAAATGATGTGTGTAAAAGGTGTGAATACTGAGATGATATCTGATAGGCGAGCGTGGAAAAGGAAAACATATTGTGCCGACCCTACTTAGGTGGGATAAGGGTAAGAAGATGATGTTGACATAGAAAATATAACGTGCGAGAGAATGATTCGAAATACATTATACAGTATTTGTTATATTCGCTGTCTCCTTATTATATATTGCACTAGGTAATACTTGCTCTGGCACAAGCATTGACCGTATGTAGATTTGTACATGTGTGCACACGCGTTTTGTGAAGCCTTGGGAAAAGGTGTGATAACCAACGTCGTTATTATTCATATGTTACTCTTTATAAGAATATGTTATAATTTGATAAATTCTCTGTTTCAGATATCGTGAATCTCGACCTGAAATCAACACTTAGGGTCTTGTACAATTTGTTTACGAAGTACAAAAACATAGCCTAAGAGTTCGGTTCCGGGTACATCCGTTACGAAACAGATAACCGCTATTAATGTATATTGTTCACTAATATTATGTGTTTTAAAAAACCTTATTTTTAAAGATTTTAAAATTTTACGATGATGTTTTATGATGATCTAATAACACAACATTTATTTAAACAAATAATGAAACTTTAACCTAAGATTTTAATATGAATAAAAATTTTACTAACAAACCTTTGTTTTAATTTACATCTTCTCGGGTATCTGAATAGTCTTACATCTGGGTTGTTCAAACATGCTATGGTAAATTTCATATAAACAGCGGCCATTTCGGAAAGATAGTTGTATTATGGTGTACATAATTATGGGAAGCCACTCTGGCTTCATATCAAGTACAGGCAAACGATAATAATAATAATATAAGCGAGAGTTCAAGGGAGCACAATCTCATTCTCGTTTATAGAGGGTTCTCACGAACCCGAGTTTCTAGCTAATGCAGGTAGGTACGTAGGTAGCGGTTCTCCCTTATACGCAGCAATAACAAGTCACAGCAACTTTATAAGGGTAGGGTATTGTAATCTTATCGAGAGTTTGTTTTAGCCATTCCAAAAGGCACTTTTCTATATTGAGAAATTCAGAAACTCTATTCTTCTTAATATTTCCATATCCATCAGAGCACACAGACTATATAGTCTTTTGATTTTATAATAGGTGGATTCTGGAAAATAAAACTCTCTCTGAATTTCATTTCGCGATTTTCCGGATTCAAACGAATTCACTATTTTAAGTTTATCGCTTAATGACAGTACTTTAATTTTCCGTTTTGACATGATGCAGAAACAGATCATTCCTTCGCAATTGATTAACAATAAACTGAGTAAGTCCGACAAACAGTACGGTACACAGGCACACGTGTCCATTCGAAAAGAATGCGATAAAATAACAACGTTATTTAGTTCCACGAAATAGAATAAGTACAATATTGACGAGAAAACATTACAAAAACAATGGTAGGAAGTTCCATGAAAGTTAAGAATGAGTCATAAAATAGCAGATGTTAAATTTGTAATTCGTTTTGTCATTTGTTCCTCCTAAATAATATAAATAAATAAAGCTCGACTGCCGCTTATAGGGGTATAGATAAGTAGCAGTCTCACTTACGGAGGTCCATGAGAGAAAAACGACTCTCTCTTACAAAGGTTTCTGTTTCTCGCTAATAGAGGTTTTGGGGGCTTAAAATGACGGATCCTGGCTATTACTCTCACTTATAGAGTTTTCTCACTTACCCAGGTTTGACTGTATGCGGAAAAAAATTGACCCAAATCATTGCAAAGTATTGGAACAAAACCATTACGTTGGTCTATGAAAAATTAAACTTAAGTTCAAAAGCGATTTTAATTTACTCATAGCATTTATTAAAGTTTTACTGCAAGTACCTCTGGAACATTTGTTCTGATTAGTCTTATCGATATTCTGTAAATTACCTGTAATATTAAAAGCTATATAAGTTCTGGATCTAAAAATCACACGCTAATACTTTCATGAATATATATACCAGGTGAAAGTTTAAACGCTCGCAGTATTCTAGGATATGACACTTCGTGGTCACATTTAACATATAAAATAATTATATCAAATCAAATACTAATAAACAACCTAGAACACCTAAGTTAAAGCTTGTTCTATGATTTTCAAAAATATAAACACAATCGTAATAAACCTAGGTGCAATGACCGGTGTCGAAAGCTACAATGGGCGATCCTAAATTAATAACTTTCGATAATAAAACGGACAATAAACTTTTTCGTTTTGTTCCTGACGTTCCCTTTCAAGCGAAAATGATATCACCCGACGGTCATTGACTCTGTGCTTTAACATAGACGGCTAGAGGATTGTGTATAATTTTTATATTTTTCTAGATGATATTAAGCACCTATTTTTTTTAATTGATCTAGAACGACAATCGAGTGCAGCAGAGTACCTCTATAAATATTGCTACTGTCTAAACATTCTTATATTAGGATCTAAAAATATATATCTCAAACCTCTAGGATTAAAGAAATAAATAGGCTCATTTTCAGTTTAATTTTATTCAATATCAATACAAAGTACGAAAATACATAAAATCACGAAAACTGTGTAAGTCTACAATCCACGCTATACATAATGAATTTAATGATTCAAAACACTTCCACTGTTCTGTTTTGGATGAACTTTACTTAGAATTTTTACAGTTTACCCGGATAGAAACTAAGGATATTTCAATAACAATATTATTACGATCTAATACGTAATTTATTCAGTAAATGTGTATGTTATTCTCAGAAACCGTGGTATAAAGTGATTAAAAAGTTTACCAATATTGTATTACATTTATATATACTATTTTACTAACTAAAGATTAAGAAGAATTAAACATCATTTTTTAAAGTAAAAAAAAAACCTAAGCGTTAATCTGGGTGACTTTTAGAACCGAAAGTGTCATCAGCATAGAGAGAATTGTTTTCAATTTGTTCAATAATTCTTTCACTAAATATAATCCGTTAAATTTCGGAAAAAAAATTTGGATGCGGTACCTAAAAGTATCGTATCTTTACATAGACACGAAGGGTTATTTTAGTTAATATTTTAAATGATTAGAGCTACGTCTAGCTCCATTACTATTCTATATCCATTAAGACAGTATATAAAAAGATATTAACTCTATACAAAAAACATATTAGAACTTCGGTATAATAACAACTCTACGATAATAATGTTCGTTTTGAAAACGATCTAATGAAATAAAGAAAACATACAAATGAGAACAAAATCTATACTTTAATATTAGTTAAGAAGCTATAGATAATATTCTATTTAAAGAGAAGAGGTAAACAGGCTGAATAAATTTCGATGGTGGCTAATGTAATAGATTATGTAGTGGACATTTATTTATATATGTAACGCTCCTATATAACCAATGATTTGCTTGTCTCGTGTATAAGCAATTATTCAAAAATCCTACACAACGTGAATTACTATTAAATTATATAAAATTAAGTAATGTAGTCACAACACTGAATATGAAAATAATAGCTGCTATAACAAATGTTTAATATGAACGGTGTTCCTTAGTATTTTAATTTCGCAACGCACGCTTTTGATTGCTCATTGTAGCTTGCGAAATTAATTATAAATACATTCACACAATTAAAAATAGTATAAAATACTGATAAATACAATTGGAAATTGTTAATAAATTTTATATCTCCTGTATACCAAATAAATCGTATCACATTAATAAAAACGCTGCCACTTTTATTATATTTCTCAAATAGTTAACATAAAAAAAATTTGGAATTTGAAAACAATACACCTAGTTACGCAGTACCAGCTGCCGCTGAAGGAATTTATTCCACAGATCAAATTATTTCTTATTCGTATGATAAATGTGATCATTGATTTGTTATATATTTGATCAGGAAATAAAATTAAATAACGAATTCGACAAACGACATTTTATTCTTAAATAATAATTATGTAGAGAAAATAACGAGTTATAATTATTAAACAATACCAAAATATATGAATCACTACGAATATAATAATCACAGTTATAATATAAATAATATTCATTATTATACCAGCCTGTGAATATCCAACTCTTTGACTCGGAAGGAAGAGACTGAATAAGATTTTCTATATTTCATCAGTTAACAAAAAGTAACAGCATAACTTTAGTATTTTCGAGAATATATCTATACTTTTAAAGATCTTTATATAAAATAAATTAATAATAACACGTAAGTGCATATGTCTTAAAATATATTAAATTAATATGTTTCGAATAAGTAACACTGCCATAAATAATTATCACTGTCACTTTAAAATAATACAAACCACTTCTACAATTAATATTAATTTAAAAAAATTAATAGTTCTCTAATACGAGCAAAAATTTTGTTTTTATCGCATTTAAAATCTACCATAATACATACTAAAGTTAAAACATACTTTATAAAATCTGATCGAGTTACAAAAAAAGCTTATAATTACAATGTTACCAAAATAAAAGAACTAAGATATTAAATAAATAATTTACAACGTGGAATGTTTATTTCGAAAATGAAACTACTACGATAGATGTAAAAAAAAGCGTAATTCAAACTGATAGTATTACTAAACAAAATTTCATATTAACCACTACATGTTATATAATATAATTAATATCAACATTAAAAAAAACTGATTAAAAGTGAAAAAGGAATGTAAGTATTAATAATGAAATTTTTTTGGGATATTTCAATTACAAGCTTAATTCTAAACAACGTTATTTTAACTATTATTTTCTATTTCTACCAAAAAAAAACGCTACGATCAGTGTCGCTACGTTATCATTCTATATCTATTAAGTCAGTATATTTGAGTTAATAATTTTTAACGTTATTTTATAAGATAAAAATATAGAGAAAATAGACACACTGTGGACAAATAAATTCGTTTAAATTGACCGACGCGATGAGACGCATTGTTTTTATGCAGTGAGATCTTGGGTGAATTATGTAACCGAAAAATTGTTTGTATGTAATATAAAATCACAAATAAAAGCTCAAAACACAAAGATTATCGCGATTTTTCATCTGCAGTGAGGACTAATCTAACTCCAGTCCACTAGTGTAACTTATAAAATATATAGTTGGCATCGTGGATAATTTGCGACAATGCAAACACCTAACAGAGTACAGCTTGGATAGTGTGCAGAGACCAATATTAAAATAATTAATAAAAATATATGTCATCTATGTTATATTATATATGTATATCATCTTATTGTTAATAACAACGTGTAAATAGCTGCTTTGTTTTCAGTGATAATGTGATATGGACAGACATAACTCGTTTGAAATCAGCAAAACTGGACAACGGCAGTCTCTCAGTGTAGTAACAACATCTTGGCAACAGTTATCAAAATCTTAAACACTTCAAAATAGTATATATCGAACTGGTAAAACGAAAAAAAAATCAATAAACACATAACAACAGAAGCATGGCCGCATTGCCAACATATAAATTCACGCGTACTATTATATATTAATTTGATAATGCGAATTGAATGCTATAAAGTTACTATCATACTGATTTACCAGTTCATTGTATATTAGTATATAAAAATTAAATTTTCGTATTAATGTCATGATAACTTCTAGAAGTTTCTATTTAATAGAAGCGTTCGCTACGAGGTCTTGCCGAGTGTAGTTGGTAAATCGAGGTTAGTCGATGATTCGCGACGCAGTATCAGTCTCAGTTTGTCGTCTTCGTCCAAATCATCTTCGTAGGAGATAGCTCGAATGGGTTGGGTGCACCCCGTAGCGCGGGCTTTCCACGCCTCTAACCTCATGACCTGAACGAACCAACCGACCAAACAACCAACCATCAATCGTTGCATCTTATCGAATCCTTGACATCGATGGGAGAAAGCGGTAATGTCGTAACTTGAATTTTGGGTTAAATCACTTTTTACCATATTCTTATATTAAAAAAAAATATAAAAAATACCTCTTCGAATGATATGGGTCCCGTTTTGCTACGATTAAATTTTTCATAGACACGACCTTTTTGTCTAGTTATAGCACTATACAAAAAAAAATACTACTTTGTTTATGTGTCACAGAGACTGTTTGGAATTGCATTCTATATAAGTACATACCAATTTTCAACTTTCTATCTCCATAACTCATATTATAGTTATGAATTTTTTAAATAGTTTTTTTGAGGCTGGTGTTAAGTTGGGTTTTTCAAGTTACGACAATTCCGCTTTCCTCCGTCATTTTGATTCCCGACACGAGTCGTGGGCACAATGTTAATCTATTATTGAGATTATTTAGTGTAGGGAGGGGGAGCGTGACGCAGTAACTATTCACGGTAATACGTTTCAATACACATGAACCAGATAACTATCTCATTCCCACATTTCGTGTAAGGAAATACAATAACGTATAGGCGTAACAAAAAAAAAATTTAGAGTCATATCATTAACTCGAGGTATATTAATCGAATGATATATGAAATTCATGATTCAATCACAAAACCACATAAAAGTTCATTACAAACTATTTTTTTTTATTTCATTACGCATTTACGTTAATAAGGATATTATTGAAATAACATTTCAACAATATAATTTTATACGACCACTATCGTCTATAAGCCATAAGAGAAACAAAATTAGTTAACACAAGCGCTGTTTTATTTATACAAATCTATATATGCATTAATAAGTATACAGACAAACACACAAACCATGCAGCACTATTCAGATATAAATATACACCTTATAACACCGGAAGCTTTGATAACGTTAGGAATCCTATGAGTACAGGTTAAAAAACCTATATTTTTATGCCATGAATATTGAAATTTAACACCACTATTTACAAAAATAATATAATAAATTATTTCAATTCAATGCGACTGAATATTTATGTAAACAAGACAATATAAAATAGATTGTTTACGTTTTCTCTGCTGTTTGTCAACAGATTTTTTTTATTTAGTAACTTTTGCAGAATTGCCAATTGAAAAAAAATCACAGACATTTTTTCCTAGCCATCGTGAAGTCTAAACCTTAAATTATAAGTCTCTATTTGTCCATACCTCGCGATCTTTGAATACAAAATTTTTAGTTTAACTATTTTAAAGTTAGTAAATTTAATTACCAATATTTATACACCCGTAAAAAACCCGCAATGATATTAAAAACTTAAAAGTATTAATTTATGGTCTAAATTCTGGACGACCACTAGCATTAATTTAAATTTAAATGTCCTCTTTCTGTACTCTTTCCTCCCTTACTACAGTATAATAAATAAATGTTAGTTTACTAGTGATTTCCCCTCGACTTCGCACGCCTTTTTTGTATGCACTCTTTATTTTATATCCATATATATATATATATATATAAGTATGACTGACTGACTAACGGAATTGACTGATTTTCATAGAAATTTTCACACCATTTTTCTCCATCTTAGAGATTTAATTACCAAAAATCCTTCCTTAGTGTTTGCCTACAGTGTAAAAGAAACCCACATGCAAAATGTTCACAGCCCCAATAACATATATACCATATTAATAATTAACTGACTAATTACTGACTGACTGACTAATTACCTGAATAATCGATACATGACTGCAATTAAACACACGTGTGCAATTTATAAAATAATTACAACTACGGAATTTCTACTTATGTGAAAAAAGCAACCACTATGTCAAATGTGTTTTCTCAACAATAAAAAAAAGGTTAAACTAACAAGAATATATATATTTAGGTAATATTTAACACTTACATATATTTTAAATAAATAAAATACTCTTTACAATCGCAATACGGTGAGTTGACAAACATAAACCAATTTATTTTTGTGAAAAATACTTTCATAGACGATATGCTTTATTTGATGGAATGATCGAATTTCTTTGTTATCATGGAATTAATTAAACTCGAATATTTATTTATAGTACAACTACATTTATCTTTTAAAAGAATGTTAAGACTTTTATAAAATTATGTATACAACAGGCTGAAAGTTTAGACAGTAGCAATATTTATGGAAAATAGATTGCATTTGAATCTCGCCCTGAATCAATTAAAAAAATAGGTGATTAATGTTTGACCTAAATATCTAGTAAAATACAAAAATTATACGCAATCCTCTACGTGTTTATGTTAAAACACAGTGCCAATGACCGTCGAATGATTTCAGTTTCACTTGAAAGTGAACATGGGAACGGCATGAACAAGAGAAAAAGGTTTATTTTCCGTTTTATTATCCAAGGTAATTGACTCCAGGTCGCCCCTTGCAGCTTTGGGCACCGGTCATTGCACCTAGGTTTGTGTTTATACTTTTGAAAGTCTTAGACTAAATTTCAACTTAGGTTTTCTTTGTTCTTTATTAATATTTGCTTTGATATTATTATTTTATATGTTAAATGTGACCATGAAGTATAATACTGCGAGTGTATAACCTTTCACCTGGTATATTTTACATAAATTTTAACTGTTATTACTTTAATGGCGTCCCTCAGTCATATCCATTATTTTGTTTATTTCAATTTTGTCAGAACAAAATGTCGCATAGATATATAAGAAGACGAATTATAATATAATATCGGATTATGTATGTCAACGTATTGTTATCTGAATGCAATGTTTATGTATTAAAACTTACGCGAACCATTTCAAAGCCTCAGTTTCCGGAGTAGTAATCGGTGTGGGAAACTGTACGATGCCGAATAAAATGTATCAGACATGGATATAAGCATTTTATTAATTATAGTAGCTGATGCCAGCGACTCAGTTTTTGCGAGAGTATTGTCTCCTAGTACTTTATCTCGAAGTTTTAAGTTAAATGTAACGGATAAAATACTATAAGAATTGCCCTATCTGCTGGAGAGTCTTAAAATCGTAAAGTCTCAAAATCGGTTCAACCGTTTTGTAAATTATCGCGAATAAACGAAAGACACTCCAATTTTATTTGTATGTATATTTATTTATATAACTTGTTAACTATATTTTTAATGGGATTTTTTTTTACAAAAAAAAAAGAAAAAATATACGAGAACTTACCCATCATGTGTAACAATGATACGCTAATGTTAAAGCATGTATGCTGTTATAATATATTAAAGCGTTATTTTCATAGCACAGAGTGCGTCGGCCAAAACTGTGAGTATTATTGTCAATCTGTGCGTCCTCCATATACATATCGTTGTGATTTAGCGAACAAATAAATGTTTTTTTTTTTATTATTATAGAAGCAAAGCGAAAGGGGAAACAGTGTCATTTCCTTAGTGTTAAATATTAAACATTTTTGCCAGTATTATTTATTGAGAATGTAAATGTTATGGCGATTACCTCTGCTTTCATCTCAGCCATCTGCTCCTGTAGTTCGCGCACTCTTTCTGAATCATCGATGTTATTCCGCAATTCGCCCTCAGTCGCCATGACTTCATTCTGAAAATCGTGTTTTAAACCATTAGATCATCAATAGATCAGATTATAACTTGTCGATTATAATCTTTAAAAAAATTAACATTGTATATGAACGATTAGAATTGGATTTAACAGATTTAGAAATGTAACGAAACATTTTCCTCTAACCTTCTAGAGAGGAGTGAAAATGTTTATAGAGATTCTGGGCTTCTTAGCCCCGAAACGCGGTAAAGTATAAAAAAATCACTGTGACGACTGTGTCACCATGTGTACGATAGTCGGTCGCAATTGCCATGTCCTGTCACTCGTAACACTAAATTTCATGGTAGTATTTCAAATATTTAAGTTTCATAGTAATGTTTCCCTTCACCGGTGGCCGATAATAATATAAGTCAAATTGAAATCTACCAAAATCGTACACATACTAATGGCATAAATATTTCCGCCACTAGGACGTTCCTTACTTGACCTTATGACCTTCTTCACACGATCTTATGACCTTCTTTGTCTTACCTGATGACCTTCCTTGTCCGACTTTATGACCTTCCTTACCTAACCTTATCATGTATTAAAATTACTATACATATACACTTACCTTTAATCTATATTCCGATACTTCAGCCTCAAGCTCAGCTATTCTTTGTGCATCCTCCATGTTCCGTATGTTCGCTTGCATCGATTCGTATTTAGCCTGTATAGATTAGGAGTAGTAGTTAGGAGTAAGGTTTTTTATATCAATAAACTTGTCGTTCTGGTTATATATGCAATTTTGACCACAAATTGTCAACCAACCAATGATCTCAAAGGCCATAATCATAGTGAATGGGCCCTAGCAAGGTATTTAAATGATACCTAGGGGATATTTATTCATTATTAAGGTAATAAGATTCTAGAAAATTCAGATCTGTAATTGGTGTTCGAGAAAAAGCAAAATACGTATAAAAAACGTATCATATATCATCATCAATAAGCCCATGGCCTTTGACATCTAAGAAATGTAGACAGTATAATCCACCTTTGATTAAATATTGTAAATGGGAAGTATTTGTATATTTTATTCCCAGAACAGTCTACAAGAATATCAAACCCATCAGTTAAAATGATTTTTTAAAGTTATTCTCAACTAATTTCACTGAAATGTTATACACTATTATAAAAAATAAAAACAATATTTGATATTTTAATTGCTGTTGTAATTGTTGTTGTAATGAGAAAAGTAACCAGTTTTATAACAGATTTCAAGATTTCTTTTACCTATAAAGAGCTACATTATCACCGAGTAACTTGGGCTGTATTGTGTTTTCAAAATCTTTATTAACGCGAGCAAAGCCACGAGAAAAAGCTACATTATTATAGCTATATTATATATACATATTTATTCTCAATCGGTTTTAATTAAATTCAGTATACGCAGAGTATATGTCATCACGAAATTAAATAACGGGATATTAAATTTAATAGCTATGAAATGATTTTCTTTAACTGTAGCACGGCAAAATAACTGCACTGTTCCTGATGGTAAGCACAATACAACTCAAAAACAATGGCGACCACCGAGTGACACACTGTCCATCGCCGGTCGCCGCTGTCATGCCGGCCTGCAAAAAGCTGGATATGCACAGGCTGATCCCGAAACGCGACCCGCAGAAGCGAATCACTATGACGGGCTTTTTCGCCATATACATGGTGGTTGCGACCCAGTCAGGCTGTAAAACCCTGCCACCCCGCTTTCGCCATTGTCCCGTTCGCTATTCAGCAGGGTGCACCACGTGTAGGTGAGGTTGGCTTACACCCCAAAATATTATATGGTGTGAGATAGTATGGTGTGGTATTGTATCATATGCTATAATATAGTACCACATACCTTGCTCTCAAGATCAGCGTATTTATGATGGAAGTCCCTCTGTCGTTGTATTAGAGCACGTTCGCGCTGTAGGGCGAGTTCGCAGGTGTCGCGCAGCTGACGCGTCTCCTCGTCCTGTCGCCGGAGCTGGTTCGTTGACACCTGCACCTGTGTCTCCAACTCCATCACCTGTAATACCACGACATACAAATTCAATACGGGTCACTGGGGTGGGCCAAGATAATCCTTTAGTTTTTTATCTTTATTTACCATGAAAATATGTCCAATATGACGAAAACATTATAATTGGAACTGTTAATATTAATACTAAGTATGAAAAATTGTAAGTCACAATTTACCATTAACTTTGAAACGAGTCAACTAAGCAAGAAATCATATCACATCTTTTTTGTAGATCATTTCCTACAAGTTGTAGTCCGGTGAAGCTGTTAAGACCTTGCTTGGCCAATAGTCAGTTGGTCAGTTCGAAAAAAAAAAAATTCCAACAAGTATATGTTTTCAATGTCACTGGACGATAATTCGTTCGAGTGCATTAACATTCCAAATAAAAACAAAAAAAATATCGTTTTATTTATATGAAAAATAAAAAATCACAGTGAGACACCTCTTATAATTAATATTAAGAGCTCAAACTGTACCAGATTTTTTTTCCTCATTTTGCACGATATTTTCTTGGTAACTAAAAAAAAAATTTCAAAGTATTTTTTTGACCGATATAGAAATATATAGATTAAAGGCGAGTGGATATATTAATTTTAATAATTACATTTTACGGGATAAGATTAGGTAAGCAAGGTCATAAGTCGGGCAATGAAGACCATAAGGTCAGGTAAAAAAGGTCATAAGGTCACATAAGAAGGTCATAATTAAGTAAGGAAGGTCATAGTGGCGTAACCATTTATACCATCAGTAAGTGTACGATTTTGGTAAATTTCAATTTGACTAATATTATTATCGGCCACCAGTAAAGGGAAACATTACTATGAAACCTAAATCTTTGTAATACTAACATCAAATCTAGTCTTACAAGTAATAGGACATGTCGATTGCGACTGACTACCATACACATGGCGATATAGTCGTCACAGTGACTTTTTTTTTTACTTTACCGTGTTTCGGGGCTAAGACTCCTAGAATATCTATAAACCTTTTCACTCCTCTCTTGAAGGGTCTCATATTATAATGCTTGATAAAACTTCAGCGAGGATCTCATTCTTAAATTCAGGTAATTTGCTGGGATGGACATGGCGATTGCGACCGACATTTTTTGAAATCTATACTGCCCACCAAAAAATGAGAGCGCATCTGCCGTTTTACTTCTAGATTTCTGTTACGGTCTGTGTCCACTACTAACCTTCAGCCTCAGCTCTTTCAGTTCAGTGAGTGCCTCCACTTCCCTTATCTTAGTAGTCATAAGTTCCTCGTCCAGTTTCAGCACGTCCGCAGAACGGCCCTCCCAGGCGCGGAGCAACTTCTTAGGCGTTGCCATAATATCAGATACGACGTTAGACTGTACCGGTGTGGATGGAGCCTCCTGCCTGTGCTCCTGTACATTGTACACACAATTTACATTATATAAAACCATTAGACACTGTCTAAAACAACGAACAATGCAATTGTTTTCACATAATACAATCAAAGTTTTCTATACTAATATTATAAAGAGGTGAAATTTGTGGGTATTACTATACCAATTTTAAAAATTCTTTTACTATTAGAAAGGTAAATTATCCCTGAATTATATAGGCTACTTTTTATTTTGGTAATTATAATAAATAATTAATCACAATAAATGTAATTAAAATTGGCAAAAATTCTATAATATGGCATACGGTGCTTAAATGGATTGTAATAATAGAAGAAAATCTTTCACGCCCTAACTACTAAACTAATCGCCATAAATGAAATTTAGAGTACACGTTGTCAGGGGTACAGAAAAAGACATAGATTACTTTCCATCCAGATAAAAGTCACTGTTCCCGGGCGATACATCAAATATAAATTGGCGCGAGTAAATCTGCGGGGAATAGCAAGTTCGTTATTTATTAGTTACAGCGAGGATATATCTTCTAGATTTACACACATGCACTTATAGATTTATCTGCCTTTGAAATCACTAACACTTCATTAGTCCCCACAGGAAAGAAAAACATTTTAATATAAAATAGGGGGCAGCACCCTAATGGTAAACACACCACACTCCTAGACCAACGGTAGATATCGACGTATCACCATGTATGTTGAGTCGTTGACCTATCATCCCTCGGGATCAATATTTTCACATGAATGTAAGGTACCCTATGTACTTCTCTGTACCCCTGATAACGTATATCTTTATCACGTTGATAATTTACATTTATGACATTAGTTACGAAGTAAAAATCACTCAACCTCAAATTTCTTATAAAATTGTTTTTAAACCTTTTTCACTATGGTTAAAATAGAACCATCAAAATAAAAGCTGGAAGCTAATAACTTTTACTTTAGCCTCTATAAGCTAGAAGTAACGGGTTTTTTTTTTAATTAATACCTTTCAATATTTGTAATAAAGAAAGGTTTGAGTGTGGACGTTGGACACTGACCTTTGTATTGGTATTTTGAAACTAAAAAAAGGATTAACGATTGTTTAACAAGATATTCTACACAATTTGTAGGACTAATAGTCCTTAAAGACTATTTTTGTATGTCAAATCAATTGGAAAACTTTAAAATTTGAAATTAATATTCAGAGTACAAATTTTATGGATATAAATAAATAACAAAAAAAATATTTTGAACCAACTAAACTTTTTTGCCCTGTAATGTATTAAAACTAATGAACAATATAAGAAGGAACAGATAATAAAATAAACCTTATTTACCTGAAGATGTCGTTGCCAAGCTTCTGACAGCTCCGTGACACGTTGTCTGAGGTCCTTTAATGACAGATTTGCTTCAGCTTCGCGTAACTTTACTGCTATCAGCTCATCCTAAACATTATAAAACGGTTTTGCTACATACGTTACTTAATCACATTTCAATATCATACAATGATATTATATATACAATACATTCAATTCAAACTATGAAAAAAGTCAGTGGTAAAATAAATAGATAAAAAATATTACTATGGGAACGAATTAACATGTCTCAACAATTAAATTCAGCCTGTGAAAATATCTGTGTTTTTTTTTACTAACTATATACTATTGGCCTGATAGGCCTTCACAGCTTCACCCGACTAAAAAACACCTGTACAATTAAATTTAGGTCAACTCAGCGCTTAAAAGCCTTTGTAAATAACTAAGTAAATTATATTGTTATTGCTATAAAAACAATAAAATAAATAACTTACATAATACAACAAAAGACGTATAGTTCCTTAATAGTTTTTGATGGAATAATAAAATGTATAACATACTTTCCAAACCAATGACAATTTATTCCCTAAAGTTCTCTTATAATTTAAATTCATTCAGAGTTGAGTTCAATTATTGGAGAAAAAACAACTAAACGTATCTTCATTGTCACTCTTACAGCGAACTGATATGATATGGTTTTTTAAAATGGCTCCATTTATGCAAATAAAAATCAAACAGGGCATGTAAGTTCATCACTTCAATTTGAATAATCGTAAATATTGACAGTTTGCAATTAAGTTACAAATTAAATTGCAAATTTATCATTACACGGTCGTACTTTAACGGGAAGATTTGGTTTCATTATATGAAGCCGGGTGAGCCGGGCCATTCAAGTATTAGGTAAGTATTACCCCCTGTCTTTGATTTACTTATTTTTGATGACATAAAGTCAAATCAAATCAAAAATACTTTATTAAGTTTAGGCCTTAATGAGACACTTATAAACGACAAAACTACCACTAGTTCGAAAAACAACCCAGTCATCGAGAAGAACCGGCAAGAAACTCGAACATATACATCTTTTTAATATATATATAAAGATGGAGAAATCTACATGTGTAGATCTGAAATATGAAACACGCGGTCTTATCCACTGAGCTATTATAAGTTATATACTAGTTACACATATAGCACTATAAGTTAATTCCCTTATCTATACACCTTTTGATGGTGGTAGAGCCACGCTGAAACTATTACTGGTTTCAGCATGAATGGGTCGGTTCGTCCGGGGTAGTACCACCCTCTCATAGAAAACCGACGTGAAGTAACAGTGCTTGCATTGTTGTGTTTCGTTCGGTCAGTGAGAGCGCAGGAGGCCCACCTCCCCTTCCCTCTCCTCTCCCTCCCCTAACCCTTCTCTCCAAAGGGTGGCAACGCACTTGCGACTCCTCTGATGTTGTTAGTGTCCATGGACGGTGGTGATCACTTAACATCAGGTGAACCACCTGTTCGTTTGCCAACTATGACATTAAAAAAAAAACACATAACAATGTAAATCTAATCTGTACCTTTTAGATTTCCATGAAAGAAAAAAATCTCACCTAATGGTAAGTGACGAGAGGCCGACGGTGTATCGCGGTTACCCACTAAATGTCAATTCACTCTACTCTTAAAGACTCCCAAATTACAAGACGACGGGAGTGAATTCTACTCCTTAGCCGTACGTATAATGAATGTGGAAGGAAATCGTTTCGTACGAATTACGGGGATATCAACCACGTAAGGGTGGAAACCCTCACGGTGTTTAGTCGCCTTTTAATAGAATGGGGGAATATGTATGGTTAAATACCTGAAGATGTGCGACATTGTTGTCGACGCGTTGGCGTCTCAAGCTCTTGTTCTCGTTTTCCAGTTCGGTGATACGAGCTGTGAGCTCCCTCTCTGCCGCCTCCCGTTCGGCAGCGTGAAGACGGGCCCTCACCAGCTCCCGCTGAAGGCACCGAGCCAACTCCTCGCCCTTCGGCCCTCCACCGCCTCCATCCATATCCTCCAGTGACGACTGTCTCGAGTTGTTCTATACAATCATTGCACAACATTTTCAACAGTTTTCACCAACACTAGCGATGTCCAGCGGCTTCGCTCGCCTTTCCTATATAGTGATTATCGCTGAATTTTTATTTTATATCAACATGTATATGAGTATGAAGGTGGACGGATATAAGAGTAAAGGATGGATTGTATGAAACATGAAATGACATCTGACAGGGGAGACTGTAAAAGGAAAACACGTTATGTCGATCCTACTTAGATGGGATAACGGTAAGAAGATCTATATGTATGTAAAAGAATAAACTGAATGACAGAAATATGACAAACCAAAATGCATAGTTTCATCCCCTTTTACACCACATTTTGGTTGCATTTCCAAAATCTTTCCTTAGTTCTCACCTACAGTGTAAAATGAATACACATGTAATTTTCCAAAGCCCTATGAGGTTTCAAACTATTGGAAGTTTGGGCTGTGTGTTGATATGTCAGTAAGTCAGTTTTTTTTTTATATATAATATAGAAAGAAACCTAGATTGAAGTTTGGGCTGTGTGTTGATATGTCAGTAAGTCATTTTTTTTAATATATAATATAGAAAGAAATCTAGATTGAAGTTTGGGCTGTGTGTTGATATGTCAGTAAGTCATTTTTTTTATATATATAATATAGAAAGAAACCTAGATTATAACAATACCGACTACTTCACCAAGTTTTAGGAAATCATTTCAGGATATTCCTAATAACAGACAGTTTTATTGTGTTAGTTTTATGATCAAGTAAACAGACAGTGGCTTCAAGGGCAATTTATTATTGGCATCAATAATATATCAATAGTACAAAGAAAAGTGGACTTTATGAATAATGAAAGAATAAAGAAAGTATATACTATATGAATTATGTCGAATATATTCTATATAGAAAACAAAAAAAAAAGAAACAGAGAGCCATTTATCTAAATGGAATGGAAAATATTGACATTATGTAAAATGTAAAGAACAGAGAACCCGTATATATTCATACATAAACTAATGCAATTAAAAGAAAATTCTTATGTAACAACGTCTGATATTCTGATTCATGTATACGTTAACGAAATATAATTCAGAACAATAACTAAGAAGTCGAAATCCCACCACCATTATTTCATCGGTATATGATTTTGATTCGGGGGAGTTAGAGCGGAAACGTTATATAGGATTTTGACTCAACAGAGTTAAAACAGATATAATAACTAGGATTTTGACTCAAGGGATTCATAGCAGATACGTTAGATAGAAATTTGAGTCAGAGAAGTCAAAGGGGAAACGGTAAATAAGATTTTGACTCCAGGGAGTTAGAGCAGAAATATTAAGTAGAATTTTGACTCGGGAGCGTTAGATAGAAATAGTTAAATTTGTTGGGCTTTCAGATGTGTGACTTTTTTGTAAAATATGTAGAGACTATATACGTGATACCTCAGCGATGGTCATCTCTAGAGATCTGATCTCGTCCTGAGCGACTGCGAGCCGTTGCTGAGCATCCATGTTCGCACGACGTAAGGCCTGCACCTCCCTGGCGAGGGCGAAAGTTTCCTCCTCACCCTCAGCGCGGTCCACCTGCCCGCGCACCAGCCTCTCAGCCAGTGCGGAGCTCTCCTTCTCCAGTATCTCCACACGTTGCTTCAACAACCGGTTCTCCTGACGTAAACACTGTAATCATTGTGGGATATACCCGAGCCTGGCATAAAACACCTTGTCCTTATGTCGGTTAAATCAAACAGCGAAAAATAAACTACGCGTGCAACTCAGTACACGTCTTGGCGAAATTGAAATTTATTTAGCAAACAAAAAATTGCTAAGTTTAGTTTTTGGCGGGACCTTGGAATGTCATGTAGTGGAATTTATATTTTATTTACAACGCTGTGTTATTTGGTTTTATATTTTGTAATATTGGTGTTATTTTACGTAATATACTTTAGTTATTGTGCACAATTGAAGTGGATGGGGAATAATACCACGGAACAAGGATTCTGATACAAAAAGTCCCAGAAAAGTTCTAACATGACGGCCACCATTTAGTTAGTTCATTGAAATGGTCGCAAGAAACTTGTAATATTATTATTAGTCGACAGTGGCAGTAATAATCTACTTAAAGATTGATTGCCCAAAATAAAATATTATATTAATTATTATTTTTTACAATTTTTTTTCTCTATTTCTGCATTCGTACCTTTTTTCTGTTTTACATTATTTTATGGATCATGTTAAAAAAACGTTTTAAGTGTGAGCAACTATTATTACTATTTTACTTATATCAAAAATCGCGAAGTATAACAAAAAATCTTTATATTAGAAAGTATTTATCTGTACCTTCAACTTGGATAGAGTACAGTAATCCGGTGAAGCTGTTCAGACCTTGCTAGGTCAATAACGTAGTCAGTTCGAGAAAAAAAAATTAGAGTAAAAGGATATAAAGGAACCAGGCAACATTCTTCTTCAAGTTGTCGGACCAGTCACATCTTTAAGATATTATACATACGGTCTCCACGTAGAAGACAATTATTATAGGATCAGTCTTCACAAGGTCGTCTCTATAACGATTTTGCTTTTAGTGATAGCAATTTGATGATCTGATAGTTTCTTCGACATAACAAGCAAATTGTTTGAGGTAAATAATCTCCGAAATATTTCAATAATTTTTTACAAGACGTTAACTGGTAGATAGGGGACTTTTTCAGAATATCATCAACGACACATAGCTACGCTTTTATGTAGGTTTAGCTAGGAGTGATAGAATTTGAGAGAGGTACTGTCAATATCATTAAAGGAGTTTTACAGGTTTATCAGGTTAACAACAATTCAATTACTGGTTTCAGCATGAATGGGTCGGTTCGTCCGGGGTAGTACCACCCTCTCATAGAAAACCTACATGAAGTAACAGTGCTTGCATTGTTGCGTTTCGTTCGGTCAGTGAGAGCGCCGGAGGCCCACCACCCCTCTCTTCTCCCTCTCCCTAACCCTTCCTCCCAAAGGGTGGCAACGCACTTGCGACTCCTCTGGTGTTGTTAGTGTCCATGGACGATGGTGATCACTTAACATAAGGTGACACGCCTGTTCGTTTGCCATCTATGACATAAAAAAAATTATAAAATAAAAGACAGCTCACAGTTAATCCGTTAATCAGTTAATTAGTTTCATAATTATTTTTACCAAAATGAAATGGGAGACGCCTAACAAGTTTATAAATAACAATACACCTTATCTTTTTCTAAAACTTTACATGTGTTTTGAAGTAATTTGGTGCATGTATCTTCTTATTTTATCGGTTTTATAGTATATAGTTTTTTCTTTTATCCTCTTGGGGCTAGTATATATTGACTGTTCTTTTTTACGACGTTAATATACGAGTTTTTATAGATACTTCAATTAGAATACATTTTTGTTTTACAACTTAGACTGACTTTTAATATGGCCACTTGTGTTCCAAGAATGTGATGTAACGAAACATATATATTTTTATTAGAAAAATAATGGTATATAGTAATTTATTAGAATAATTTAAAGGAAGAATTTTTTTTTGTTACTTTTTCATGGTACAGTTATCTAATTCCAGGACTGTTAGAATTTCAGTGTATTCAAACAATGTCAAAGGATATATCTACTACATAGTGGATAGAACAACTCCATGCCATTGCTCTGTTCATGGGATATTTACTTTGTTATTATGATAATAATATTAAAAAATACTATGATAGAAATATATATAATATAATAAATATAATAATATAATGTTGAATAAGTGAAACAAAACTCACTCTTAATACTGCGATATCGCCCTGTTCCTTCGTTTTGATAACGGTGTATTCTTTTTCAAGTTTCTTCATCTTCTTCGGGTTAACTTTTATCGAATATGACAGATTCATGAAGGAATCCTGATCGGCTTCCGCTTTCGCTGGTAGTTCCTTTTGTATATACTAAAACAAAAGAAAATAATTACAATAAATCCTCGCTTATTATTTTATAGACTTAATGTATAGGTGAATCAACTTTTAACACATTCCGTGCCAAGCCATTTTGTCTTACATGTCCTTCAGGCCATTTGATATTTTTACAAAAAATATATATATTAGCATACAATATTACGTTCCAACATCACACATAACATGATATAAGTAATTCTTTCGTTTTCTGTTATGAAATCGTGTACCATGGGAGGTACAACACATTGCCTAAAGATCAAGTTTAACATGTACCACTGGTGGTATACGTAGCCCAAAATTCAAATCAAACGTATATCACCTGTGGTACATGTGGCCTAAAGACCAAGTATAACATGTACCACCGGTGGTGCACGTGACACGTTAGGCTTTTCTTTTTAAGCCGAAATTATCCGCAGAAGTTATTTCAGAATTATATCAATATAACTTAATTTACATGCCATTGATAGTAATTTTATGAAATTTAACTTAAAATTAGAACATAATAACTTGGATTATTAGTGAAAACATCGAACAGTTACCGAAATCTTGTAGGTAACGTAGCGATAAACTCATATGCAGCTCTCGAAAGCTCATGGCATACTTGGCGGCCAAAAGAAGTAATTTTTACCGCCTCAAACGATTTATAAAAATTATCAGACACACGAGCTATTATCGTGTGTAACTCATGTTTATTTAACAATATCTCTTTTCTTTTATTATATAAGGCGAATGGTAATGGTAACAAAAGGAAGAAATCTACAAGCGGACTATGGCCACATAGAATTATAAGTTTTAAGCGCAATAATACTGGGTCTATTTAATTCTTGTCCTTATGACCACAAAAAAATTTATCTCAAAACAAACGGCATTTATATTACCTGCGGGTATAACAATAAGAAAATACTTAAAAGTTTAAGTTAATCCCAAATTCGACTCACCTTTAATATACTTTCCATGTCTAATGAGAGTAGATCATTCTTCCCGAGGGTCAAAAGAGCCAGAGCGACTTTAAAAACTATTTCTATGCCCTCGGACAAAAAGACATCCATAACTCGGCAAGCGAGAGGCAACGACAGCGTAGTTGTGAACAACGTTAAAAACCAGCTGCTCGCGTACAGTGACGTGTTGAAACTCTACGACAAACAACACTAGGTTATTATGAGCTTAATTATATTTAATTAACTGACCCGAACATGCGTTGCTGTGGCTCAATTATTACAATGATAATAGTAATGAGTCTACCTAAAATACTTGATTCAGTACAAGTGAGGTTGCATACTAAATAGATTAGCAAGACACGTGCACCATAAAATAAACTGGAGTTGAAAAAGAACTTCCAAATTAAAACGTTACAGCATCTATGAGATATCTATAACAGTCGGTTTTACAGTTTTATGTCGACAAACTAATTTAAAGCGCCATCTGTTCTAGCCTGATGAAACATATAATTAATAACAATAATCAACATTGACGATCATTTCATTTGTAATTAAAAAATATTGATGACATTGATCGAAATATAAATTATCCTATTTCTCAAGTTCAACCAAATTTATATATACTAGTGGGCGCCCAGAGGTCGACATTCGACCATAGTTCATTGATTTTTTAAAGTTGAATGTAGAATAAAAAAGGGTAATTGAAACGTAAGAGTAAAATAATACATACAGTCGAGCATAGCAACCTCCTTCACAACCTTTTTTGAAGTCCTTTAATGACAGATGTCAAAATGTCTTTTTTATTTACAATGTGTGTATATGTTGTGTAAAATTGAAGCAGTAGTGTGAGTAATGCATATTTTAATTAATTTAATGTACTTCTAATGCATTTTATATAAAATAAATAGCTTTCTGCACTTCTCCTCTATATAAACTTTAACTATGCCAAGTTTCACGTTCATCCGTTCGCGCATTTTCCTCAAAAAGGGATACAAAGTTTGGGCTTCACGTATTAATATATAATATATGATAATAAGAATGTAAATCTAACGTGTATATAATTTATAGATTTTTGTGAAAAAATATTGTTAGACACCTGTCTTGGAATAAGTAATAAAATACATTTCAATCATTTTTAGAAAGGTCCGTCTGTCTGTTTATTTGAGCACACATAGTACGTTAGTTCATGATAACGTGTAAGTACTTAACCTCAAATTACAAAGTATATCTTCGAGTAACATTTAGTCTTGGTCTCATTAAATTCTCTCTATCAAAAGTTATTGTAATTTTAATGACGACGTAACTTAAGTGCGAGAGAAAAGTAGATAAGTAAATGGACTTAATATATTCAGACAATTTTATTAGTCACTGTTTTTTTTTAAATTAGGTTCCACGCGGACGGAGTCGCGGACACATCTATTATACATAAACGCCAACTTTCATGAAGATCTGTTGAGTAGTTTCGGATTTCATCACGGATAAGCATGACACTGGATTTTAATATATCTAAGGTAAATAATACACATATTACACTCCGATAGCGTCGCAATCGACAATGAGCTTTTGGTGAAGGAATGCAACGTAATGAAACCCATAGCACTGTGTTTAATCATATAGCCAGCTAGGTTTCTTTTTTTTTTTTTTTTTTCGAACTGACTATGCTATTGACCTGGCAAGGTCTTTACAGCTTCACCGGACTACACCAGCTAGGTCCTTAGGGTAAATCGTAGTTGTTTCAGCAACTGCATTTGAGAGCCAGTTCCCTAAATGTTCAACGTTTTACCGTCTTGGGGGCCTCATCTTCACTTTAACATTACGTATTATTGCGGTTAAAATCTAAGACGTACCTTCTTATATACAAACAAAACTATAGAGGCCCACCGTTGACTGATCATCACACAAAAACTACTTGATAAATTCCAATTAATTTTTAAAGTAAAGGATTTTTTCCACACTTCAAAAGCACGGACGTTCTCAATTTGGCTGTTGTTTTTTTTTTAAAGAACTTTGTGCGCTTTGAAAATTGTTTTTCTTTTTATTGGATTCCTTAGAATAGAATAGAAAAGAGGTAAAGTTTGTGACGTTATAAGGGGTAATATCTAGATCTACTAAACCGATTTCGAAAATTCTTTCGCCGACAGAAAGCCACGTTATCTGTGAGTGTCATAGGCTATATATTAACCCGAAAAATGGTAAAACTTTTTTATGATAATCGGATTTTTGCAAAGTCGGAGAAAAAAACGGTCGAACGTAAACGTTCCTTACGAACGCTGCTTTAACGATGAGAGATATATGATTGAGTTATAGAGAAAAGTTGTAGAGCTTGATAATGCCTACAAAAAAGTCAGCGACAGCATATGTCTAACTTTTATATTTAAGTAACAAAAAGTAGTTTTTTTATATTACAAAAATAATGTAATCGTTAAGTGATGTTTATTGGTCATATTATCAACAACAATTATGAATTCTTATCAAAATACATAGCACACTAACCGAATCACACTCACAATTTCATCACAAGTATAAATGTTTACCGCCCAACCAAGTGGGCATGGCTCAGCTGGTTGTTATAATAAGTTGTTTGCCTTTGTATTCCGGTCTATTACCACAATGTAATATGAATATATTATTTAAAAAATACATATCCCATACATACCTGCGATTGAAAATGCACATGTAAGTCCGGTAATAATTCCTGGACCAAATTTTCTAATTGGAACATACAAAGTCCGAGCTCGGCCATACTCGGCTTGAACATGTCTCGCATACGGTGTTGCTGCATTATTTTAACTAGTACCGCGAACGCTTCCTCTTCTGGCATCTGCAAATTACATCATTATATTGATCAATATAATGGATATAAATTTATAGGTACATGTAAAAAAAAAAATAGCAATGTGCATCACAAGCAGGAGAATTATGATCATGTACCGAGGTATCAGTTGTGGTCACGGTCTGATCGTCAACTAGAGCGAGCAGTCTAGCAATAACTTTTGTAGTATTAAGGTGGCGTTCGGATCCATGTGAAGGCGACGCGACCTTTTCATTTAACAATAACATTTCTACTCCGACGCGTGCGACCGATTTCATTATCAATATGTATACTTGCCAAAATTACCCTTTTTATATTGGTTGAAAAAGTGTTACATCCCATAAGACCTTTATAAGATTGTATAGGGTTTCATTAAACTCGTTTCAGACTAGCTGCATTGTTTCAAAGCTGAAATGGCCGTCTCTTTCTACCCCCCATGACTATATATAATCGAGATTGGATTGTGTAAGCACTTTCAATCAGGTAACTTGTGAAGTTGCGAAGATATACGCGGTCGCGCATCGTTTAAGATCAATCAATCGGTTGTTGTATAGACCGGAAAATAAGACGGTTGTCGCATATATCGGATAATAAAATGGTTGCCGCATATATCGGCAAATAAAATGGGTTGCCGCATATGTCGGATAATAAAACGGTTGTCGCATATATCGGAAAATAAAACGGTTGACGCATTTATCGGAAAATCAAAAGGGGTTGTCGCATATATCGGATAATAAAACGGTTGTCGCATATATGGGATAATAAAACGGTTGTCGCATATATGGGATAATAAAACGGTTGTCGCATATATCGGTAAATAAAACGGTTGTCACATATATCGGAAAATAAAATGGGTTGACGCATATATCGGAAAATAATACGGTTGTCGTATAGGTCCGAAGATAAAACGAACGTCGCATAGATCGGAACGGCACCTTAAGGGACTGACCTGCATAAGTAGAAGGCCGACGATAAACCCTGAACCCTGGCAGTATCCGACCTCGCGGTCATGCAACGAGTACGCTTTCATTACATTAAAGAGCGACTCTTGCCCGAGCCCGTCTTTCTCTTTGAAGAAATCATGTTCTGGGTAAGTGCGCGCGATATCGCGTCGAATCACCTTCTCGCATGCCGATTTAGCCTGATTAACAAACGAAATTACGAGCCACATTATTATTAAACCGACTTTATATGAATTTAATTATTAAACAAATGCTTTCAAATATAACAATGAAATGCCAAATTGTAGTTAGTGCACGAAGCAAAACAAAGAGAAAGTTAACGTTGCAAATAATAATCGTGTCAGTAATCATTATTATAAAAAGTGAAACATTATTTAAGACGAAGGTTAAAAATGACTCGTAATAATAAATAAAAAATTAATAACGTATTTGAATCAACTGACTTGCCTGTAGATGTATTTGTTTCTTATTATTATTTGAAACATAAGAAAACATACCATAAAAAGATAACGAAAATATATTGTTTGAGAATTCAAATTTAGTTATAAAGATTCTAAAATTATATTAATATATATGTATGCATTAATAAAATATACGACGATATTTTAAACGCCATAATTTGATAAATATTTTTATCAACTAAACCACGAGTTCCACTTACATTATTAAATTAATTCCAAATGTCCAGTAATTTAATAAAAAAAAATCACAGAGATACAATTTTGTTGTTATATTAGTAACTAGCCGGCCCGGCAGACGTTGTCCCACCCTGATTATAAAAAAAATCCTTGACAAATTATATACCAAAACGTTCCTCATGAATCTCTCTATCCACATGGTGAAACCCGCATGAAAATCCGTTCAGTAGTTTTTGAGTTTATCGCGAACAGACAGACAGACAGACGCGGTAGGGGACTTTGTTTTATACTATGTAATGATTAGCTACTTCCAATTTTAATCGTTCATATAACATGTTTATTTTTTTTTGAGATTTACATTTTTTGTACAACGAGAACGAAATTCAAATTCTGCTGTCCATAAAGTTTTTAATTATTTTTTTTATGATGTTTATTTTTTACATGTACAATATTTGAAGATCTTGAAAAATAACGTAAAATATAAGGAACGGTTAACATTGGATTTCGCTAATTTTTAAATGTAAAACGACACAATTATGTTAACAAAACACAAGTGGTACGAAAATGCTTTGCAAAGCGACGACACAGATACATATACGAATATTATAGAACATTAATTAAATACATTACCTTAATGTACGAAGCGTATAATTTCTTCTCGGGAGATATATCCACGCCGGCTAATAATTGCCAGACAATTCCTCTGAAATGATGTGGGACACCTTGCCGGACGAGGTCACGAACGAACTGGTTCCTGCGCCGCCATTCTGTGTCCCAATTGCTCACGATACGGCCCCACAGACTCCAGAGGTCCTCCTCGCCGTTACTGCTACTGCAGCTGACGCGAGGTTCAGCCTCTTGACTCGAACTTGCCACTGTAAATTGTGTCATCAACGGTTAATTATATTAAGTACTATTAAGTTTTTTTTTTTTTTCGAACTGACTATGCTATTGACCTGGCAAGGTCTTTACAGCTTCACCGGACTACTAAGGCCGAGCGCTTAGGGCACTCAGCCGATTTTGGTTTTGGGTAACATACACAAGGGTGCACGCACACCTCGGCTTGGGCTGTTTCCTGGAAAAAGACATACTATTAAGTGCTCGCAACTTCGTTCACTTGAAAATCATCCGACTTTTTTATTACCTATCGATTATCAAAAATGTATCTTTACGTTTTTCCATTAGGGTTAAGTTTAGTAATGAAATATATTGTAATGTACTGAACAGTGGTCTCCCTGTCAAATAACATGACATACATCATACACATGTGTCAGATGTGAAGGAGACAAAAACTATTAACATAGAAAAATAAGTAATCAGTGATATGATACGTCTTTTAAATTGTATAAAAGTTGCACCGGTGTTCGGTAGCGTGAACGTTTATTATTATGACAGTTGATTCATACGATACATTTCGAAACATCCACAAAGTTGAACATTTTCCAGTGAGAACGGACAGTTACGTTGCACAACTACATTTATTATTTGTTCTGCAAGGACGTGTTTGTAAATATTATTTAGGAAAATTAATACAGCTTTAAATTACGTTCTACAGGGGCTTTTATCCAAATAGATGTTTATATTTGAGTCATAAGGAGGTAAAAACAACTATGTCAACTTTAATTTTAAAATGTGTAGACGCTATTTTGTTCACAATACAGTAAGTAATTACTGGTTATACATAGCTGTATAATGTTATTGACACTTATTGTCTCGTAAAAATAAACAAAACTAAAATCCTGTTTAAAAAATGTGAAGCCAATTTAAATAAATAATGAAAATCTATAATAAAAAACGTGGTATCGCCACTTTTTCTACTTCATGACACAAATGCATAACCGAGAGCTTATAACAATAAATTTAGTAATCTAATTTTATAACTTAATGATACGAACAAATTAATATATATATATAGATAAAATTAAAATGAATAATGTTTGTTCAGACTAATCTTCGAAACGGTAGAACCAATTATAGAGGAATTTTTACTTCTAAATAGAAGACTTCGCAGAGTGTGATCTAGGTTACATATCAAAAAGTTTTTCCACGGGGGTTAAATAGCAGTGATAAAATTGTATTAAGTAAATAAATAAAGAATACGAAGAAATTAAATAGTAAGGGCAATATTACAATAAAAAAAAACTCTACTATGTATCCAGATAAAACAGTAGAACCATTTTCAGTAAACCGGAGTCGCGGGTGCCAAGTAGTGTTAAAATAATATTACTCAGTTTAAAAGTTATTACACTGGTTATTTTTTTATCAATGACAACGCTATTGCGTAGAGCAGCGCTCGATTGTGAAGAAACCGTGTCATTTCATTTTTTTTATATCGATCACGTGCAACGAACTGCTAGCTTCGTAATATGAAGCACAACGGTACCTGCAGTTGGTATACATACCCGATGAGAAATTATTCAAAACACCCGATAAATAAAACTCTATAACGCTTTTAGTACTAAACAAATCATTAATGTTATCGTTCATATCCATGGTTTATATTTTAAAACACGAGCACCGCTAATGGATTTAGGTATGAACGCTATCACGTTTTCTCGCTGTTGATAAGAGATAACGAGTTTTTTTTTTCTAAAACCCAGTTCTACATTGTATGCAAGTTGGACGTTTAAATTTGTTATTAAAAAGTAAAAGTAATGTAAAAAGATTTCACAGTGCACTTAAAGTAGCGCAACGGACGCAGTAAAGCGCATCGAGAGAACTTATATATTATTACATATATTAATAACAATAGTAGCCTGTAAGAGTACCGCCATTGTGTTAAAGGCATCTTCCCGAGGGAATACATGAGCACACACCACCACCAAAAGAACAACGATAAAAGAAGTGGAGTTCTGGAATTCGTTATTAAGTATTAGTATTAAGAATTCGTAAATATTTAGCCTAATTCGACTTCTAGTACGTACAGATGTGAACACATGATTTTTTTATGATGTTTATTTGTTAAATCATGGGTTTCTAAATAATAGTCTTATTTAAAATTTGGATTTTTGGAAGTAGATTTTGGAATTGAAAAGAAATACTATAGAATATTAAGCGCAGTAATAAGTATATAGAACATGTATTGCTCTTTTTAAAAATAAAATGAAATTTCAGAAAAAAACTTTTTCATGTACATATCCGGACGTACACATTTCAACACAACATTTTAGTAACTTAAAAGATCGTTTTTATTTCAAAATATAGCTTATGGTACAATTATATTTTGGGAGGTACATTCGTTGAGAAAAATGGTCGATTTATGTACATATACGTCCCGAGTTGACGTCTAGCACTTGCCTAAATTGGTTGAGTTGCCAGATACTGGATTCTGCTATATTAAGATCATCATCATCATTTTCTTACCCTTATCCCACCTAAGTAGGGTTGACACAACATGTTTTCCATACCTTTTTCGGGCTTCCTCTACTCCTATATCCATCCACCATCATACTCAAAACGTTTCTAGTTACATGGTTTTCATATTAAGATATTAACATGTAATATATTATTTAAATGTATCTAACAATGATCTAGGGTGAGTATTATTAAATAAAATAAAAGATGATTAAATAAGTATACATTCGAATCGAAATATTAGGAAGTAGTCAAGAAAATGTGCGCTAAGTTCAATAATTATTTAGTACACGTCTGGGTACAAACCTACGAACTTCAAACGGATATCTACTCGACTATCGCGACTTTACATATGTTACAGTACCAACTACCATTGGTGAAAAAAACATTTACCAAATATCTACGAGCCGCCACGAAATTGGGAATACCATTGACCAACACTGCGCCGAATCAGCTGATGCTAAAGATAACTACACTATTATTTACCAATACAAAGTTTTTTATATAATCACACCAACACTATAATATAAAAAGATAGCTTGTGTGCTCATTTGGAACTACTGAACCCATTCTAAAAATTCTTTCACTACTAAATAGCTGCGTTCTCCCCGAGTAACAGAATATATTTTCTTGTTATTAAATACAGTATACACTGTAAATAATGCGAACCATTTACGATGTTAAGAAAAGTTTCTTATTAAATTCAGTTCAGTAGGTTACAAATTAAGAAAACACTTTAAGATACATATCATTTTTCAGTGCATAAGGCTCGTGTCTACGCTCACGTCGATGTACATTTAAAAAATAAAATACTCCCTATACCAACTGCTGATAATGTAACTTTCTATAAGTGACAAGAAATATAAGATCTATTAATTATTTTTTTCAGTTCATCCACTACAAAGAAAAAAATCGTTTATCCTCATAATAGCAGTATAGATAGGAATAGCGTTTGACATAAATTTGACAGTTCATTTTGCATTAAGTATAATGAATTCCACTAACCAGATGCCAGAGATATTTGCGATGTGTCAGAACTTTTTCGACTATGTACAGTAGTCAGCGAAGCGGCTTTAGCGTCCGCCTCGATACGCCTGTTCTCTTCCTCCAGCTTGGCTAGCAGAGCCCGGTCGGGCCGCGGGATCCCTTCGCTCTCCGGAACCCGGTACTCTGAACATTATAATCCGATTACACAATTTTACATATGATTTAATGTCATCATAGTAGCTTCCGTAAACAATTGAACAATTCGTTTTCCTTCGAATACACAAAGGTGCAGAAATTGAATTTACTATCGTCGAAGTGTAACATTAAATCGTATTCAAAAACAAAACGGACCTCATTAATAGATCGACGAACATTCAAATTGTTAGTTCGTTGTATTTATATACGAAACACTAATACAGTGTTATAGCGTATATATAGCATATATATATATTATAATGTATACCTCATAACCTTTTTTTTATATTTTACTATCTATTGAGCAAAGTTGTTTACATCGCAAAACAAATATATTCATGAAAATAACTACATGACACAGTAGTTTGATTGAATATGATTACATATAGCATAAATACTATAATTCGTTTGTATGAACAGGAAGAAAAACGAACCAATGAAACAGTGTTTAGTCTAGTTTTATATAGAGATCCACATTAACTGAAGATACGGATATAACACGAAGATGTTCTTAACTACGACCAAAAAAATAGCTCGTATACTCATAGCGTTGTTTATAAATTAATTGTGAAACTTACAAGATTTGCCGATATCTAACGGCGTTCAAGTAATATTTGCAACATTCTTAAACCATACGTAATAGACAAATTTCAAGAATAATGAAATGAAATAATATATTTACATTTTTATAAATGTGTTAATTACAAAGATTAGTAACAAATACATAATCATTAACCCTAAATACTTTTAACGTAACCTTAACGAACGAAAACTATCAACAGCGATCATTATCTAATCAAATATATAATTATATATTTATTTTTTGTAATTTTACATAGTACTCTATAAATAGATACAACGATATTTCATAATATCGTTCTGTAGCGGCGGAAAGCGATGACGCGGACGGTCGAGTTAGTGATGGGGTTAGACATTATATGAGATGACATGAATGTGATGCGGGAACGATATTTACACGTGCATATAATAATTGTTAGGAAGTGTGAAACCAACAAACCGTCTGAAGATGAAACAGGCGACTCTTTATTACTAGTCTCAGTCGGTGTTCCGGGTGCGGCGACCGGCTCGCCCGGAGTCTCCCTTGCGTCGGCATCCACCCTCATGGTGCCGCGGGATCTGGCGCATAGAGCCCTCCCCGCGCCCCCCACAGCGCTCCCACACGCTCCTCTCTATACGAGACTCGCGTGGTCACGCCGTCTGCTCCACTCTCCTAACGTATGGTACAAGAGAGTCCTTGTATGTTCCGATATCAAAATCCAATTAATTTCCCTTTTCCTAATGGTCTACTGTTTGTTTTTTTTTTAACAACTAAAGTACGTAATTAAAAACACGGGCTTGGTGTATTATTCAATGGACCATTTCATAACAACGATTTCGTTTCATATGACACAACTCCGTCAAACTGGGCGTACGAGTAACTTGACTATTGTTGTATATGTAGGAGTATTCCATTTTTACTTACACGCTTCATTATCAGAAAGAGCATTGGTAAGTAATTAATAGTGCATTCAATTATTGGTTGCGTTTAAAATAGCTGAACTACATTGATGTTATAGTTTAAAATACAACGCGGTAAATATAGGAAATAGAAGAAAAATAAAATTCATATTTCATACAAAAGCCATACTCCACCGCGCATGCATAAAAAATGTAATAATTAATGAAAGTTACTAAATTAGATAGATGATCGAGCTAGGAATACACGGTAAATGTCACGAATGCACTAAAACAACATAACATCGACAATGACCAGTAATGCGACGGAATATAAACAATACAATGTGCAATTACAAACGAGCAACAATAATGTTTAGTTTTGTTTTGATGAAATCGCGGACACAGGTGAAAGTCGCGCAGTGAGACACACGCTAGGCGCTCAGCGGCTATCCGCCCACTAACCATGAAGGTCGAGCCTGTAGCGTCAGCGTGCTCTAATACTACGCATGCCACGAGCAAACAGCAAATTAAGTACAACTATAATTTATCCTATTTAATTTAATATTTCACTGAAAACGTCCTGTTAAAGTTTAATCTCATAGTATTTATAGTAATAACCGTCTTTTGGTCTTTCTATCTCCACAATAGTTCACACTTTCTTTATTGTTTATAATTTAATAACTCGTTAACACTAACAAGATGATGATAAGGCAATTTAATGCAAATTCGAACTAACACCGTTTCAGCGTCTCGGAGCCACCAATATATGTATATATTAGGCTCCTTAAATAAATTAGTAAATTTGTAATCTACAATGTTATTTACTTGGAAATATCACCGTCAAAAATCCGATGTTGATCCGAGCTATAAGTAAATTCAATTAGGGCATTACCCCTAGATAAGGGCGCGGTATCAAATACAGACCAGACGGGGCGTAACGCTTACAACATTGCTATTAATATCTTTGCACGTACGTATATGCATCAATATGAATTAAAAATCCGTTCACAGTGATCATTTTCCTAGGGGCATTATTCAAATTGTATAAACTCTCTTCCGTACAAACGAGAACTGATTAAAACTTACCTTAACTTTCTGAGATAATCATTCCCGCATAAAAAACGATATTCTAATTTCGAATTCAAATAAATTGCTAAGTCCTACTTTTGACTCTTAACATAAACTTTAATGAGTGGTACGATTCATTTCGCTTTAAATTTTTGTAAACAGCAAATAAATAAATAAATTATAACGTATTTAAGATATCTAATTTCAACTGAAATAACCAGACAAGACCGGAAACCAATTAGAAAAAATAATATCAATGGAATGCCTGAAATCGAACGCGTGTCTGCCTACGCTTACATTGAAATGTTTTATTTCAATTTAGTTACGGCTTAGCGCACCTAAACTTAGATATTTGTCCTTCGATCACGCAATAACAATTGAAACAGATATCAGATGCTAATATAGACATAACACCGGGGCCTATATGCTCGAGGGGTCTTTAAAAGTATACTGATATAATATACGTTTATGAAAAAAGTTTTATTGTGGTAGATCATTTTTGTTGTATAGATTATAAATAGAACTTTAACCGGTTTCAATAAATAACCGGTACAGTTCTCATCAATCTTTTTGGCCGCTCTGAATTTGCATTATTTGGCATTTTATATCCTAAAGTAGTCTCGATATTATACATGTAATATAATAACTATTTGTACCTAAATATGTGTTCAGCGCTTAATTTAGTGATAGTAAACAGTGATAAAGGTAATATTTTGAATTTTGAGGTGTCAAAAAGTTTAAACTCGTACGGTGTTATTACAAAAAATACTTGCTTTAAAAGGTTTCGAATTAAATGCACCGCGCTCGCTGTCAAGTTCGCGTTATCCTTTTTCGCAAGTCTAACCTTTATTTTTTTAACGTGGTGAAATCCCTTATGGATACGCCACCCTCCCGGGTGAGAGGGTGAGTTATGTCCGACTCGCACGGACTAAAACCCCACGGTGTACGTCTTCCGCTATAGTTGGGGCGGCACGAGATCTCTATAGACTTCATCGTGCCGCCCCAGCCGTTGGCCCAGCAGCAAAAGGGTCGCCGCCGGGCCCCGTCTTGTTAGGAGACAGCTGTGTACACACCGGCCATCTCCTCCGTCCGCCGGACCTGTGCAATGGGAAGGTGGGCCCCCCGACCCATCTTCCCTGGTCCAGTTACAGTGGGAGGAGGCGGTCAAACTGACGCCTCCTCCTGCCCGTCCCCCGTTGACGGAGACGGCCACTTTGAGGGTCTTGCTTACGGACCCTCTCCGCCGCCTCCTTCTACGAGACGACTTTCTCGCAGAAGGAGGCCATTGCATTCCAGTTATCCTCACTACCGAGCATGGCTGCAACTTCGCTCGGCAGTGAGAGATCTTACCCTACCGCCGCAGCCAGAGTGCGACGTTGCTCCTCCCACGCGGCACACTCAGACAGAGTGTGCTGCGCGGTGTCCGGGTCAACGCCGCACTGATGGCATACGGTGGTCAGCTCCCTGCGTACTATCCGGTGCACCTGCACCAACCGAAGCAACCGTGCCTGGTCAGGACCTGCACCAGACGGAAAGTCAGGGAGCCCCATCCTCTATTATACCAATCCGGCAGGACCGGGCGGACGGTGTCGATCGTGTATCGACCGTAGCGCGCGTCCGCCAGGTCCCGCCTCCACCTTTCCACTACTTCCTCCCTCGACGCTTTTCGCTTTTCCTCTATTTCTCTGGGAGCTAGAGGCTCCCCCATTCGTTTCTTAACCGCCGTATATTGATATACGGCGGCAAGCACCTCCGCCTCTAGCTCCCAGGGAAGGGAGCCGGCTAGCACCATGGCCGCCCCCGAGGACACCGTGCGGTATCCTCGTATCACCCTCAACGCCACGGTACGCTGCGCAGCTCGCAGCGCACAGATATTTGTGGCGTTGAGGGCGTCGACCCACAACGGTGCCCCGTGGGCGGCCATGGACCGGACGACCTCCATATAGAGGCGACAGCAGACGGCGCCCGGCGCCCCCGTGTTGGAGAGGAGTCGTCCGAGCGCCGCTGCCGCCTTGACTATGCGCGGTCCGAGCCCCTTGAAGCGGGGCTCGAACCGCCAGCATCCGTCCAGGGTGAGGCCCAGATACTTCATCTGGGTCCCCACCACGACACGGACGCCCTCCACATATATGTGGGCCCCTGGAGGCGGCCCTCGCCGAGGCTCATGGAACATTAGGGCGTCGGTTTTATCGAGGGCCACCTCGAGGCCCAGCCTTCTAATGCGCCCGACCACGAGAGTCACGGCCTCCGTGGCGCCAGACGCAACAGCTCTTTTATTTCCCCCCACGGGCCACGACTAAGGAGTCATCTGCGTAGCAAATAAGGCGCGCTCCAGAAGGGAGCGCGCCGCGGAGCACCCAGTCGTAGCCCATGTTCCACAGGAGCGGGCCTAAGGCCGACCCCTGTGGAACCCCGCGCGCCGTATCGCGTCGGACCATCTGCCCTCTGGCGTCCACGAAGGCGACCTCTCTACCCTCCAGGTACGCCTCCAATAGCCGCCGCAGGTACGGGGGCACTCTGAAAAAGCAGAGCGCCTCCCGTATAACATCATGCGGCAGACTGTTGAAGGTGTTGGCGATGTCTAAGGACACCGCCAACATTCTTTCGCCCTGAGAGGTCGCCTCCATGGAGACCTGTTTTAGGAGAGTCAGGGCGTCCAGCGTGGAACGCCCTGACCGGAAGCCGAACTGCGCGCTCGACAGGTTCGGCCCCACTTCCTCAAGATGCCGGACGACCCGGGAGGCAACGACCCTCTCGAGTGCCTTCCCGGTGTCGTCCAGCAACACTAGGGACGCGCAGTCCGGAGGGCGGCCTTCCTTACCTATGAGGCAAAGCCGCCCCGTCTTCCAGGGCTTCGGGAACTGCCCGACCGCAAGACATCGGTCAAACAGTTCCCGAAGCCACCCTCCCAGATGGTCCAACGCTATGGCTAGCACCCGGCCCGGGACCCCGTCGGGGCCGGGTGCTTTGCGGCCGGTGACGCGGAGGCGCTCAATCATTCTCCCCATCTCCTCCTCCGTAACCGGGGGAGGGATGACCAGCGCCTCCTCTGCCACCTGAGCAGGAGGCATAGGAGGAGGGGCGCAAGTCTAACCTAACGTAACCAAAGTGAAACAATAGAGCAAGATGGCGAACATTCAGCGACCGCAGTGTATTTAATTCGGAACCTTTTAAAAGCAATTATTCAATACGTATTTAAGTTTTCGTTTATTGTTAATAAATAGTATTAGTGGAGCGATAAACTGTTTTATTGTCTATAGATCAAGATTTATTAATCTGAATAAATATTGAATGGTACGGTCGTCACAAGAACGCGAATACGAATACGGAAACTTGAATAATATATTCGCTCGAACGGGTCTCAAGCTCGCGACTCATTTGCTCAAAGACAGGAGTAACTTGACAGCAGCGACGAGGTACATCGCAACTCATCTCAAATTGGTAGCAATAATCAAATAACTAGTTACCTATAACAATCACTATTACTATGGAGTCAATTTTAGTTTTATATATATTAAAAAGACTAGCTTTTATAAAGTATGAGGTCGTTCCTCCTACTTGGTCGTGACCATAACTGGGTAACCTAGCTTCTATAAGCACATCACCTAATTAATGGCTATACAAAATAGAGACAATAAGAAAATGTAATCCAACGTTTGAATAAACATGTATGGTAGCATGCTACACGTTGTTAATTTATCACAAATTATTCACAGACACGGCCTGGTGAGGCGAGACTGCTCCGTAACTACTATATAATGTGTACAGCAAAGTCTACCGTTTAATAATTATTGTAACAACTCATCCATCCGTTCACCTGAAAGATGCCCAACACAAAACAGACTTTTCCTGAAGATCGCTTCAAACGATCGCTTCTACAGTGTCCGTATCCAGCGGATTCCCGCAATTCTTTCTCATCAAGTGATTGGACTATATTTATTCCGAGTCCCCCAGGTCGCATCTCCCGTTATATGATTGCCACTCGAGAACTCTTTGGTCTCATCACTCAACCTACTACGACAAATATATCCCGCCCTTGTCACCCAAGTCTAACCATTCCTTAGCAAGTAATTATTAAACAACTTAGCTATGTAGTTATTTGTTCAATACTTTTTTTTATTAACGTGTGTTTACATATCTTTAGTTATCGACCGTTTTAAACCAATTTAAAATTAATTAGACTATCGACTGAGGATAAAGTAATAAGTACTGTAAGAATATACTGCAACTATCACAAGTCGCTCAAACGAATAGACGTGACATATTGAATACCCGCTAGGGTTAACACATATCTATAAAACCATGATGATTTAAATCTCAAAATAATTACAATGACTCACTGCGAAGCAACAGGTTTCAACTTGATTTATATGTTATTACTCACAGCGAACGTTGTTTAATATCAGTGATTTATTTTTTAGAATCGGATCAGAGTTTACGTTTTACTTACTACAGAGCTTACAAGTATTCTAATTTTATCTATGCATAATATATAAGAAATACTATAATACAAAGTCGATTTTCGTATCTACGTTACCTAAAATATTAAATATATAATATACTAGTATAGAAATAAGAAGTTTTTAGGAGCTCCCATTAGTAACGGTAGCTACATTTCGTAAGACATTCAAATAATGTAATACGGCATTTTATATCCTAAAATTACCTACAAAAAGGTCCACGATTGTTATATCTTGCATATTAAAAAAATCATAGGTATTCGTGACGCTGTTTGGATCAATATAATGTTAATACTTATCCAATTGCATATTTTATTTACTACACGCATTTAATATAGAACAAAACTGTCCTTTGTAGCACATTATATCAATGAATATGTTAGAGGTTATTTTATATTATGGTCAGCAAAGAAAACTTTTTGTGTGAAGATTCCTACGTGGCTTCTATAATTTTGATAAACTGTAAATATATAAACACCCAAAAATGGATCTACATCGTTCACTCATGAGCCAACATTAATATTTTGCACTCATGTGAAACTAGGGCGCGTTACTAGTAATATTATAAATATCATTTGTCCCAATACGCTCTATTATATGTAGTCCGGAGCAGCTGTAAAGGCCCACCAGGCCAATAGCGAAAAAAAAACGCTCTATTACGTCAAACAACAATTCGATAAATAACTACATTACGCGGCTCCTTATGATTGCTTTACGAGTACATTAACCGTTAGAAATATGAGTTTCTAATATCAGACCCTTATGGTAAAATTATATTTCCATCACGATATTGTCCCTTACATGAAAACACATGAATTATTGAAGGATGCATGTACTTTCAAGATGGTTGCAGCGTCGCATCGCATCAAGCCAACCACACCATTCTGACATCTCAAATCATGCTATTACATTGAATTGTGATGAATTAACTGAATATTCAAAGCAAAACAATCGTAGAACGAATATCCAGTTTTACAATATATACTTTATAGCTGTTTAAAATTCGCTACAAGAAATAAATAAATATAATTTAGGACAACAACTTGTATGTATTCTGCCAGCAAACAAACGAACATGAACATGTGGTGTGGTTGTATTCAAGCTAGATACTATGTATGTGAGAAAATATAAAATAAATTATTCACCATGAAGATGAAAACAAAAACCAAATCAATGACACATCGTGGATTTGAAAGCGATTACATAATATGGGAAACAAAAAATGTTTATTTGATTGCAGTGTCGTTGACACTGTTATAACAGAGTGAAGCTTCAAAATTTTTATTTGGATTTTAAACAATTGTAGGTATAACTTATATGTTATTCAGTACCTACTTCTTCACAGAAATATGATATAAATAAATTGAAATAATATGTAGAAAATAAATATTTTTTCGAAGCAAATGTGATAAGAGTAATAATAACAAACATATATTTACTACCAAGGCGTTCAACTTATAAGATAATTATAAAATATATTCTAAATTATAAATACCTTTAGCAAGAGCAAATTCTTTGGAGTCACACGCTACTATTGCGGCTGATTCCACCATTCACTGAAAAAAAATTATTCATTTTGTAAATATTTTGATGATCATAAATTCATGATCACTCGGTTCGTCCTTAAAATGTTACATGACCATTTACATGTTTCAGTTAATATACTAAAGGTTGTTTCATATAGACGCGAAATATCAACCGGAAATTTCGCAATGTTTTGTTTTCATATTTTGTTGATATTATTTGTATTCTTTTAACACGCTGAAATATATAAATTAGGGATGTTCGATATTTGGCTTTGATATACCGGACTTATCCGATATACTGGACCACTTACTATTGGTATAAATATCGTTGGATTTAATTCGATATATCAAACATCAGACGTTTATTCAACAATGTCACCCTAAACTTGGTGCTTAAGCCAGTTCATTGAAAGTGTAACCATTTTCAATTAAAGTTACTGCTTTAGACAAATCAGCAACGCTGAGATTCAGCAATATCACTGAAACTTATCAAAATCACTAAATATTTAGAAAAGCAGTAATGATATTAAATCTATACTAATATATAAAGCTGAAGAGTTTGTTTGTGGAACACGATGATCTCAGGAACTACCTATCCGATTTGAGAAAATCCTTCGGTTTTAAATAGCTCATTTATCGAGGAAGGCTATAGGCTATATATCATCAGGCAAAGACCAATAGAAGCAGTGCACCAATGAAGAATGTTTCAAAATCGGGCACTTTTTTCCTTTTGATTTCGTTAGCGTTAGTATTATATACGTTGCCATGGTAACGTGGTAAGTTTCTATCGCAAACATTTTCAAAGTTTATTTATTTTCCTATTCAAAAGTTATATACTACTACTATATATACTATATATACTACTATATATATACTACTTTTATTTCCAATATTTTATTTATTCTCTATTACGTATTATAAAAATAAAGTTTGTGTATGTACAATTAAAATAACAACTTTTTGATGAATGGATATGGCTACAAATGACCAAAAAAAATTTTTTTATACTGTGTCTATATTATTATATTTTATCTGTTTGTTTGTTCCGGGTAATCTCCCAAACGGCTGGACCTATTTTAACGGGAATTTTACTTTTTACTGCCAGATAGGCGAAATTATAGCGGTTGACATATTCTATTTTATTTGTCCGCGGCTTCGTCCACATGGCTATTTCCAAAATGGTTGGACTGATTTTCACTGGTAGGTAGCAGACCTCATAAAAAGTAATTTATGTTTTTCATTCGCCTTCGGTCGAAGTGGAATATCCGTAATGCTTGAACTGATTTTCACTGGCAGATAACTCACCTTATAAGAAGTAACTTAAGACTATTTTATTTTGTTACTCAAGACTTCGTCCGAAATATCCTACTATCTCTTAATTGGATGGACCTTCACGGGGCTTTTACGGGCAGATAACTAGCGGGCTCAGAAGACGTTGTCCCGCTCTGATAATCAAAATACTCTTTATTCAATTTAGGCCCGGAGTAGGCTTTTATGAACGTCAAAGCTACCACCGGTTCGGAAAACAACCCAGTCATCGAGAAGAACCGGCAAGAAACTCGATCTGGTTTATCTTTTCATAATACATAACATTTTTTTATTATTACAACATAATACACAGACACATAAAGCTACATTCGTTTTTAGTGGTTGCATAGAGAGAGGCGTCACTTCCAGACGACGCTATCGTTCACATACTGATCCACCCTGTAATAACCTTTATGTATTAAGACCCGCTTGACATAACATTTGAACCTACTATCCGGCAAATCGGTAATGTGTTTTGGCACTTTGTTATAAAATCTAACACTATTACCTAAAAAACTGTTACTGGCCTTAGTAAGTCTGAAACATGGAGTGACCAGTTTGTTATGGTTACTGGTATTTACATTATGTAGCTCTTTTACTAAATCCAGATTATCTAAGTTTTTCCGGACGTACATCAAATTCTCAAGAATATATTGAGAGGGCAGAGTTAAAATACCGAATTCCTGAAACTTAGTATTTAATGTTTCACGAGGTTCCATATCATAGTTTGCTCGAACAGCCCGTTTTTGTAGTAGGAATATGGTATCTACCTCAGCTGCAGCCTCCCGCAACAAAATGCCATAAGACATTAAGCTATGGAAGTAAACGAAGTAGACCAACCTAGCAGTGGCAATATTTGTTAGCAGACGAATTTTTCGAATGGCGAACGCAGCAGAACTTAATCTTCCAGCTAATTTTTTTATATAAGGACCCCATTGTAATTTAGAATCAAGTGTGATACCCAGGAACACAGTACTGTCAACTAAGCCAACTAGATTCCCATGGATCTCGATTTTACTACCAGTTGTTGGAACATTAGGTAAGGTAAATCTTATGCACTTTGTTTTATCTGCGTTTAGCAATAAATTATTTAATGCAAACCAATCGGAAATTTTATTTAAAATACTTCTTAGATACGTTAACTCGGAATCTATTCTTTTTACTTGAAATATAAGTGTCATCCGCGAAAAGAACTACATCTGCACAGTTATCAAGCACTAGCGGCAGATCATTTATATATACAAGAAACAAAAACGGCCCTAAAATGGAACCCTGTGGAACGCCAATTCGAGTCAAGGATCCCGCAGACGTTGCCCCATCTATACTAACTTTATGACAGCGGTCTTTTAAATAGGAGACAAGAAGATCGAGAGACTCCACAAATACCGTAATGTTTTAATTTCAGAATGAGGGTACTATGGTCAACGCAGTCAAAGGCCTTAGATAGATCACAAAACACACCAATTGCATCCTGCGATCCCTCCCAAGCCCGTAATATATTACTTAAAAGCGTTGCACCAGCGTCAGTAGTCGATTTTGATTTTGTGAAGCCAAACTGTCGATCATCCAGAATCTTTTGCGCTTTAAAATATCCTACCAATTGCTTAAGCATAATCTTCTCAAAAATTTTGCTTAGCGATGGAAATACAGAAATTGGTCTATTATTTCTAAAACTTGGTCTAATAATGGTCTAAAATTTATAATAAAATGAAAACCTTGAAAAAGTATACCTAAACCTTCCCCATGAATCATCATTCTATCTACTGGTGAAAACGGCATGAAAATGGTAGTTTTTACTTTATCACGAACAGATACACTGACAGAGGACTTTCTTTTTAACCGACTTTGAAAAAGGAGGAGGTTACTATATTCGGTTGTATGTTTTTTTTTTATGTATGTAAATTGATATTTTCGTCAATTGTGAACCGATTTTAATGATTCTTTTTTATTTGAATTGGTACACTATGTAGTGATTAACTGCTACCTGTGCATTCGTCCGTGTTAAATTGGTCAAAAATATGTTACAACCGCGTGAGACGTGTGCATAACTGGACTCCAAGAATAAATAAACATAATTGAAAGTCATATATTTGTATGTAATATGAATTATATCATCTTTTTGGTCAATTTGGCGGCTATATTATTTTATTTACCGCGTTTGCTTCTATATAACTCAGTGATTATAGCAACGTATAAGAATAACTGAAGTATATCGACAATACGGCATATTATATCTATATAATAAAAGATTTAAAATATATTCTTCGATAATGTATAGCTTATAATTTTCATTACTTTCTTATATAGTGTTAGTGAGCACTGAGTTTGGTATAGAGTAGGTTGAATTTCCAGGTATGTTGCTGATTATAAATCCCAACCCATTCGATATACTATTAGTATTCATATATCTAATGTACACGTTACATGTTACAGTGGATGGCGTGCGTATCATAGTTACAAATGTTTTTGAAAAAGCATTTCTGTAATGTACACCCACTCACAATTTTACATTTCTTTAATACATTTTTAAAAAGCGCGTGTGGAGCCGCGGGTAACAGCTAGTTTGTAATAAAATGACTAAAACTTGCAGATGTTATATACTACGTATCAAAAAAATTAACAGATAGCCAAAAAAAAAACAAATAAAAATATTTCTTTCTTTCTTTTATTTTAGCAACCAATCTTCTAAATTATTACTGTCATTATCAAATAGGTAATAATATTACAAGTGTATTGTGATCATTTCAATATTCTAAAAAAATGGTGGCTCCCTTGTTAGAACTTTCCGTGGTGTTTTAGTGGCATCTCAGAATGCATTCTCCGTAGTATTATTTCCCATCCATTTCACTTGTACTTATACTCAACCGAATTATATTACTTAAAACACCACCAATATTACAAAATATGGAGTCAAAAAACACATTATGAATAAACAATAAAATCCACTACATGACAAACCAAGATCCCGCCAAAAAACTCAACTAAATGTCGTGTAAGTAAAATTCTATTAACATTTTTGTGTTCCTCTAAATACGTTCAGGAGTGTATGTACTTATGGAAGATATTGAAATTAAAATATCAAGAATTATAAAAAAAAAATAGTACTTGTCGTAATACTGATTACAAATTTAATTCTTAATAGAGGCGTTTCAGCTTTCCTCCTTTTAAGTATCATTTAGTATCGAGTAATTAAACATGAACTCTTTTCAATATATTGAAAATACAGAAATAACAATATTTTTGTTCGATATCTCGTATCAGTAAAAAAAATCGATATATTTTCGAATGAACATCCCTAATACAAATAGGTGCCATCGGAACTCAATAAAGGAAGCAGCATTCCAGTAGAAGTTCACTTAAGTGTGGGAGAGATGAAATAATATCCTTGCTATCTTCACTTTTTCGAAGGCTTTAATCAGCAAAATTTCTTAATGTTTTTTAATCAAAGAAAATCAGGAATCACCTTAATCTCCAATATGGATGAAAGAAACGAAAAGGATTTTTTACTATGTCCTAGAAATACCCTGCCAACCAGATGTTATCATTTACTGATTTATTTACACAAATAAATAAAATTCAAATGTCTGTCTGTAATATTAAAATAACAGGTTTTTACTAAATTGATGTGAAAGTATATACGGTACTTAAAAACCAATTTTAAAACATTTGTCTGTTTGTTTGTTTCAGCTCTAGAAGTGGTTGGACCAATTTTAACGGGGCCTTCATTGACAGATGATAGTTGATGTCATAAGAAGTAGTTAAGGTTAATTTAATTTTAGTAAAAAATAAGGACCTGTTATAATTCACTATAAAGCAACAAGCACAGACCAAGTCGCGGGCCTTTATTAGTTATTCAGTAAGATATATCATGAACATAAGAGACTTGCACGATTAGCTGCAATTATTGTTATTCCACATTCCTTTATATCTCAAGATACGATCAATATCTTTGTTTATCACCATTAGAATGACAATTCAAACTTATGCAAAACCGAACGTCATTAGGATTTATTCGTAGTTCCCGTTGATTTCTAAACGAAACTCATGCGCCATTGTGAGAAAACTTTTTTTCTCTCGAACTGACTACGCTATTTACCTGGCAAGGTCTTAACAGCTTCACCGGATTACTAGTGAGAAAACAATTTGCCTGAATTTTATAGCAATCGGACGAATTGTATAAAAACGCATAGCAGACAAAGAAAAACGCATACGTTGTTACATATTTAGTTGTCCTTTTTTGTAAAAATAAAGAAGATTACTTATTCGTATTCGAAACATTTACAGTGCATAAATTACAAATACTTTGATTGACTTACGTCTTTTTCCTCTTGCAAAGAAAAGTTATAGAGAACTCAATTATTGTTTGAGGAACACAATCGGATGAAGCGAGGAATTCCGAACAGTAGGTATCATTATTAACAGTGTCAGGTGGCTTTCAGCACAAAACTAGCTAGATTTCAATTACACTATACCCCGTACCGATAACAATGATATTGACGTACATATACGTCGTTTTGATTAATACACAATTTTAGAAAAGTAAAGTTAGGTAAATAGAACAAAAACTCGAGCACGCTTTTAGATTTAATACAGAGAACAGTGACTCATGTGATACGGACGAGGTCAACCTGTGTAACTATCATATCCGCAAAGCTTTTGTAACTTTAATACTAACATTAATATCAACAAAAATAATTTAAATTATTTATCTTTTTTTATTCAACTAAACCCATTCGGCTCTTACAATTGTATGAATGTATATTCAATTGTTTTATATAATGGTATTGTTAAAACGTTGTCTACCTTCTCTCTCTCCCAATTATAACCGAAATATTTGGTACGTGTTTAACATTTCATAAAATTTCTTTATAAAGACTAGGCGACGATTAGAAATGTATCTAAATATTACAATTATTAAGAAAATATGTACTAGTAAACTGTACGTAATAAACTACCATAAAAATGTATTCTATGTTTCATTTGAGTAGTTTATTTACATACATGAATCATCAATATCTTCTTACCCCTATGTCACCTAAGTAGAATTTTGGGTGTGTAAGGGGTGTCGAATAAGATCTAAGACTTGAGACACTCGAGCCAACCTCACCAGCACGTGGTGCATCGTGCTGAATAACGAACGAGGCAATGGCGACAGCGGGGTGGTAGGGTTGTACAGCCTGACTGGGTCGCAATCACCATGTATATGGCGTAAAAGCCCGTCATAGTGATTCGCTTCTGCGGGTCGCGTTTCGGGATCAGCCTGTGCATATACAGCTTTTCGCAGGCCGGCATGACAACGGTGACCGGCGGCGATGGATAATGTGTCAATCGGTAGTCGCCATTGTTTGTGGATTGTACTGTACTTACCATCAGGTACAGTGAAGTCAATATACCATGTTACAATAAAAAAAAATCGGCACAACATGTTTTCGTTTTCTGCTCTCCCCTGACAAATGTCGTCTCAATATTCACACCTTTTACACACATATTTTTTCACACAATCCATCCATACTTTTTCGGTCTTCTTCTACTCCTATATCCGTTCACCGTCATACTCAAAACTTTTTAAATTCGACTTCCATCTCTCCTCATGACATGCCGACACCACGCTGATATATCAACTCTAAACTTCTCGACCAATAGTGCTATTTTCAAATTTTGTCTGTATGCCTTATTGGAAGAAAAGAAGTAAACCTATTTATCATAGTATAGTGGTAGGTATCGTATTATTTTTAAATTAATATATTTCCAAATAGAATTCAAAATGCTCGATACATATGTGTTATTATTAAAAGAAAAAGCAAGATACACGAGAGAGTCAGAGAGAGAAGTATTATTTTAACAAATTACAGAAGGATATCATACAAATATATCCAGATTCCATTAATGGACAAATATATCTAAGTTATTATCAATTATATAAATAATTCAAAAGTAAACGTAGGAATAAAGACGATATGCAAAAAAACGAACGGAGTGTATTATCACATGTCATAGATTAAGCAATCCATAGTCAGAAACATAAGTGGTAAAAGCAATAAATACACGATAATGTATGAATGTATGAATCTCATTGCGACGATAATGTATGAAACAACATCGTTATGAATTTAAACATAGTAATGCAGAAATATAACTAATTAGTAATAGTAACTTGACGTGAAAGTTAGCGTATGTTATACCCGTCCGAGTACCGTGTGGCTCATGTATTTTACGTATTCTAAATTCACCAATCCAAGACAAATGAATACTACAACACTATATTACTATAGTAAAGTTAGTAGTGTATAGATACTGGCGAAGATCTACGATGATTGGGCTCACTTGGAGTGCAGTGAAGCGTCAAGCCATCGACAGATCGAGATGGAGAAGCATTGTGTCTGCCCTCTGCCCCGACAGTTTGGGGACATAGGATCCCAAGAGAGAGAGATATCACTATAGGAATATCACAACTATAGATATAATTAGAGAAAATGACAGAACTATAATAACTAGTGGGCGCCCAGAGGTCGACATTCGACCATAGTTCATTGATTTTTTAAGTTTGAATTTTATTAGGGTTAATATCATTGTTGAATGTAGAATGAAAAAGGGTAAATCTTCTCGGTTCTTTATTGACGGATGTCAAATTGTCTTTTTTATTTACATGTGTGTATATGTTGTGTAAAATTGAAGCATTAGTGTGAGTAATGCATATTTTAATTAATTGAATGTACTTCTAATGCATTTTATATAAAATAAATAGCTTTCTGCACTTCTCCTCCATATAAACTTTAACTATGCCAACTTTCACGTTCATCCGTTCGCGCAATTCCGTTAAAAAGGGATACAAAGTATAGGCTTCACGTATTAATATATATGATACCCTAATATGTACCTTGTATTTTAATTCCTACAATCAACATATACATGACGAAAACCCCGGTTCAGTATTTTACATAAGTATGTTACATTTCTTTAACAGTTTAGATAGGTATATCCTAGAGGCTGTTTACGTGGTATTTGATCGTCTATTCATAGATAATACCGATCGATAGCGGTTATTTTTAAAGGCTTCTAAACAATGTTTTATGAAACTTCAACATCGTGTGTTCTACTTTTTGAAGTTTTCAGTGAACGAAATGCAATATTAAGATTTCTAGGGCAGATTTAACAACAGAGTTATTTTCTTCTGTTTATTAAATATATATATATTCTGCAGCTGTGCAAAGGCTTATTCACGAAAGACACGGGCAAATATATACGTCAACCATGTATTGGCGATTTCGGAGGTAGATAAATCGACATAAATTTTTATTTTTCTCACTCTGTCAAGCATTCAGATTTCGTGCTGTTGTTTTCCTACATCGGCAACCGAAAGTTTTTCCATTTATACAGTGTACATTAATTTTCAAGAAACATATTAATTCTTATAAGTGAACTCGATATAGCTGACATCAATAATATATTTAATTAATGAATTGGATCACCGCGAATGTAAGTAAGCCTGCCTACAAAAAATCTGATTTTATATTATAATGAATATTTAATCTATACATATAATAAAAATGAAGTGTCTGTATGTAATATCAAAATAAAATAAAAATACTGATTAGGTATGAAAGTATACACGTTTCTGATAACAAAAATGCAACTTTTAAATTTTTTGTTGGTCTGTTTGTTCCGGGTAATCTCTGAAACGACTGGACCGATTTTGACGGGAACTTCACTGGCAAATAGTTGAAATTACAACGGGTTGCTTAGGCTACTCTAAATTAGACTAGCTGTTAACCGGCTTCGTCTGCAATACTATCTTCATAACGGTTTTCACGAGACTTTCACGACAGATACCGGACATAATAAGAAGTAATTTAATCTATTTCAATTTAGACTAGCTCTTAACCGTGACTTCGCCCACAGCGCTATCTCCAAAACAATTTATCAGATTTTTACAAGACTTCCACTGGCAGATAGCGGACATTATAAAAAGTAATTTAGTCTATTTTAATTTAGACTAACTTTTAACCGTGTCTTCGCCCGCAGTGCTATCTCCAAAACGGTTCGACCGATTTTAACGAGACTTTCACTAGCAGATAGCGGACGTCATAAATATATATATATATAATTATTTCCAAAATCTACATTAACGCCAGCGACGCCACTGGCATAAGCTAGTATATTATACGTTTAAAAAAACGTTTTTATATCACAAAAGATTATACCCTTTTATATCATCTATAAGAAATATATATTATTTAATATATATATATATATATATAATAAATATATAATATAATAGAAATAAAGTTTTATATTAAAGATAGAAGGGGTATTTCTAATAAGATATTAGAACATAAACATATTACTTATTGACAATATGACAATATATTAAATCATTATAAAACATATTTTAGTCATTGGTTCATTAGTTCCTTATACAGTGTAGGTGAGCACTGAGGTAGCTATATTGTTCGTTAAGGTTCCAAAGACGTTGCTGATGATAAACCTCATTTGACACACTGTTAGTATTTATATAACTAATGTATACGTTACATGTCATTGTAAGAGGCGTGCGTGTCGTAATTACAATTGTTTCAAAAGAGCATTTCTATAGTCGTACATGGTCTCACAATTTAATATTTCCTTTATACAATTAAAAAAAAAACGCGTGCATAGCTGCACGTTCAGCTAGTCTTATAATAATATTTTATACAATTGAAAATTAAGTTATGCGCCAGCTACATCATCTATGTACCCAATAAAATGATTAAGTAACTTTTTTTTTATCGTGTCTAAATCCGTTATCGACCCTCCCGGAGGAGAGAGTGGAGTTTGTCAGACTCCCACGGACTAAAACCCCCACGGTGTACGACCGCCGCTCTTTTTGGGGTGCCACAAGATCTCAGTAGACCTTCATCGTGTAACCCCAGTGACTAACTGTCCGTCAGTCACACTGACATACCAGCCCCACCCTAATCAAGAGACAGTCACGCACACAGTCTGTCTCCTCCGTACGCGGGACCTATGCAAAAATAACTGACAAACAACGCACAGCTTAACCTGGTAGGCGCAACAGCAAGACATTTCCTAAACTTTGTTCTATATATAGCGTAGATAAATACCGCGAAAAGATTGTAGAAGAATGTAAATCCATCCTTATGTAAATGCTATAATTCCTACAATTTTACCATTGAAATATCACGTTGGACACATGCCTAGAAGGTTTATAAACTATTTATATAAAAGTAATTAAATTTATGTATGTAGGGTATATATTACCTTGGTTTTATATATTACCATTTTAAATTGGATGTTGTATACTTTATATGTATATATATTACAATCAGTATTCTAACATATATTTTTTCAAAATACATTTTAATTTAAACTAGAACTCACCTTAGCTGTAGGTTCAAATCAAATCAGATCAAATCAAAAATACTTTATTCAGTTTAGGCCCTAATAAGGCACTTACGAACGTCAAAACTATCACCGGAAACAATCCAGTCATCGATAAGAAACGGCAAGAATCTCGATCGGGTATATCTTTTTAACATATATGTTTCCAATACATCATACAATCGTTTTTAGTGGAAGCACAGAGAGGAGTCAATTTCAGACATCACCATCGTTCACATATTGATCCACTCTATTATGTACAATTAAGACGCGTAATTTCTAGACATTTGTAAAAATAGCTCAACTTAGACGATTTTTTTATTCTTTATAGATTTTAGTATTCGATCACAACCTCATCTGCTATTAAATAAAGACCTGATCTAAGATAGTATGCCCAGTAATCCTAGAGAGGGACTCATTCTCAACTGCTGTTGACGTAGTACACCTATGGGTGCTCGAAGATAGTTTTGCGACTTAAGGGTGGTAACTAGTCAAATGGGCTTAGAAAAAGACCTACCACCATCCTATGATTTCATCACGTTATTTTCCTTCACCAAAAGCACAGACTTATTCGCGAGGATACGAACCTACGTCGATCCGACACGGTTTCCAGATACGCCAACCACTGGAGGCAAATAACCTTCAAATAGTTCGCTTTAATCCGAAACAGTTCGTTTTGCTCAATAAAGTAAACACAAAGATAAGAGAACATGGATAGAAACTCTTTAATTATGTTATATCTTCGCTCTATTGAGCATTTTGCGCACAGAAAACATTGCATCACTATAGAAACAATCGCTAGGCTTGAATTTATCAACGATATCAAGAATAACACTTTTTTTTTATTAACGTGGGAAGATCCCTTACGGATACGCCACACTCCCGGATGAGAGAATGGGTTATGTCCGACTCGCACGGACTAAAACCCCACGATGCACCGTCCGCCACATGGCAGGGGCCAGGGACGGTCACGGACCGATCTCGTTTCTCTCCTGAGAACCGCCCCTGCGAAGAATTGGTGCACATCCAGAATGGAAGCTTAAATGGAGCATCAAGCGTGGCGGGGCGTGCGTCGTTCGTTTCAAACATATGCATTAATACGTAGATGTCCTAAGTAGCGCTCGAGCGGCGCTCCTGGTCGCTGCAAGTCGCGCTTCACGCCCCGCCGAACACAGATTCACTCAGGCCGTACACTAACACCTTGCACAACCGAAGCTGTCTCATAAGGAGGAAGTACTACACTTTTAAGGCAAAAAAAAGCAAAGAAACAAATGACGCACAGCGAAGTAATAATAGACTTGTTCATTAATGCTTTCCTTGACTCGCTTCTACCTATATATCTCGCAATAGGAGATCGGTCATTCTATTTATATATAATATTAGCCGGCCCGGCGAACGTTGCCCCGCCCTGATTATAAAAAAAATGCTTGACAAATTATATACCAAAACCTTCCTCACGAATCCCTCTATCCGCTGGTAAAATCCGCATGAAAACCCGTTCAGTAATTTTTTAGTTTATCGCCAACAGACAGACAGACAGACGCGGTAGGGGACTTTGTTTTATACTATGTAATGAAGATGCTTCTAACATCGTGTTTGCAAGCATGAAAAACGTCAGCAAAACAGAACTCACACCCGAAGGTCCGCCATATTTGTATCCTACTTAACATCAGATAAGTTACAGTGACTTTATTGAAGAATTACAGATTTTTTAAATCCAAAATAAACTAATATTGTTGAATATGAGCAATTATTATATGAAAAGAGTGTATAATAAAAATATTACTTTTAAAATCATCCCGTAAATAGCAAAAAATTCGCAAATATAAAAACGAACTGAGAAGAAACGAAGCCATTTAAAAAAACATAATTCCATCATTTTCAAATAGTATTTCATTACTTTAATGAACTTACTAATATTATAAAGAGGTAAAGTTTGTGACGTTATAGGGGGTAATATCTGGATCTACTGAATAGATTTTGAAAATTGTTTTATTAATAGAAAGCCACGTTATTTGTATCATAGGCTATATATACCCGATAAATGAAAAGACTTTTTTGTGGAAGTCGGATTTACAAAGTCGGAAAAAAATGATCAAACAAAAGCGTTTCTTACGAACGCTTCCTTAATGATGACAGATATATTATTGAGTTCTAGAGAAAAATTGTAGAGCTTAATAATGCCTACAAAAAGTTACTGACAGCATATGTGTAACTGTTATATTTAAGTCACAAAAAGTAATTTTATATAAATTTTTACCTCCCAAAGAAGTGGGCATAGGTCACCTAGTACGTCTATCTTTAAAAATGAAACTAGTGGGCGCCCAGTGTTCGACATTCGACCATAGTTAATTGATTTTTTAAATTGTGAATATTATTAGGGTTCTTTTATCAAAGGGTATTATGTTATAATATCATTGTAGAATGTAGAATGAAAAAGGGTAATTGGAACGTAAGAGTAAAATAATACATACAGTCGAGCACAGCAACCTCCTTCACAACCTTTTTTGAAGTCCTTTATTGACAGATGTCAAAATTTCTTTTTTATTTACATGTGTGTATATGTTGTGTAAAATTGAAGCAGTAGTGTGAGTAATGCATATTTTAATTAATTTAATGTACTTCTAATGCATTTTATATAAAATAAATAGTTTTATGCACTTCTCCTCCATATAAACTTTAACTATGCCAAAATTTCACGTTCATCCGTTCGCCCAATTCCGTTAAAAAGGGATACAAAGTTTAGGATTCACGTATTAATATATATGATACAAAGAATGCGTTTAAAAAAAGTCATAGTTTCGATAATGAAAATTACTATTAATTACTCTGATCTTGTTGCGGGCACATTAGTGGACTTTAGCTATAGTTCATAGTATTGCAATAGTTGTAGCCAAAAAATTCGTGATTTACACGATTTTTTTATCGAGTTCGCGCGAACATTAATTTCGACATTGGTTTTAGTAAAATGGCAAACACCAAACATCAAGAAAATTATATTATTAGATTAGTATTTAGTTATTAAGATAAGCAAGTCCTATACTTATTCTTGGTGTATTTTTATTTAAAGAGTGAAGCTGCTTTCAATGATAAATTCCTACCCTATACAATAATGTGACTGCATTTTTCTCACAACACAAGATAATAACATATTTCCACTGATGTGTTTCGACAATGAAAGCACTGAAGTTGGCATGATTATGTGGACAGTAGCTCCTCACACATCACATACTTCTACAAAACCCAACTACAAATTTTTGTAGCAACAGCCCAACTGAAATTATTTTAAAAATAAGTAATTGTAGATATCTTCTTGTGGAGATTCATTGTAAAATAATTTATTTCCATCCTTTGTAATACACTAAATAAAGTGGGGTCAATTTTATATAAACATATAAAATTCTTAGCATTCCATAGATCCATCGAGCAGATACCAAGTCCATATTACACTATATTACAGAGTGAAGAGCCCAGGCAATGCTTAAGATTTGCGACTAAAGCATATGTTTAATGAGCTGCTAACAATGAGCATCTATGCTCACCTCCATTGCTCGCGATAATAAGGACTTTACAATTGCTCGTGAGAGGCAACATTTTTTAGTACATTATATAGAGATTTGTTCCAATTTCTACTGTATAAGATCACCATCTCACTGACTAGAAACCATTGCTTTATTGCACTACATATGGCCCTTCTGCCGAATATTTTAAACAAAACACCACAGAAAATCCTCGAACAAAAACGAAAAAAAAAAAAAAAAACATTACATGTAGATTTCTTATATCTGAATCATACTAGAGGAGTTATGGGTTAGTTAAGATTTAAAAGATAACAATTTTAAATGTTATTATTAAAAAGTAGAGTACTACATTATCTATTGTTAGAGTATAGTGTACTAAATTTTTGAAGCAATGATAGTTCAGTGATTTTGTTCAGACATCACAAGAACCAATACAGGTTTTAACACTATAACATGTATGAGCTTTGATAACAAAAAACATTGTGGTCAAACTTTAACATGGTAATAAGATTTAATATCTGAATATTGAAGGCCACATCCTCACTTAACATCAGTAAAGACTGTGACTTGTATATAAACAATAATAAATCAGAAAACAATCTGAAGTGCCTATGTAAAAATTCATCTACATATATACTTTAGCACAGGAATTCACAAACTGGGTTCTGCGGAACCTATGGCAAAATATGTGATGAGAAGGTCTCATTACTTTTATGTATGTAGGCAGGTAGTTAGCAAGCATTCAGGCCAGACTATGTATAGCCCAGCAACGCAAGTAGCCAGAGACAATTCTTTAAAATAATGTTCTTATATAAATTTCATTGTTGATTTGTAATCATTTGATATGGGGTTCCATAAGAAAAAAGTGTTTGATTGGCATTCCACTATCCTTAAAGTTAAGGAACGCCACCCCACCCCTGCTTTAACAAACAAATATAACAAATACACTCATCATTTAAATATATACATACATCCTATGTACAGTGTAAACTCTATGTAGGGACACTTGATTTTAGGACAAACTCATTAAAATGTCAAAATTACTTCACTTGGGTTGGTTTACCATATTTTTTATACACTCTACATATAGAAGTTGAGAAGAGCCTGGCTACAACAGTATTACTTACTAATGAAGAAATTCTGAATTCAGTGAGTAAGCTGAGAAACAACAAGTGGATTAAAAAGATGACATAGACGATCCTGAGCCTCCACCAAGCATCAATTAGGTGGTAGAGCCAAGCTGAAGCTATTACTGGTTTCAGCATTAATGGGTCGGCTCGTCTGGGGTACTATCATCCTCTCACATCAAACCAATATGAAGTAACAGTGCTTGCATTGTTGCATTTCATTCGGTCAGTGATAGCGCCAGAGGACCACCTCTTCCCCTCCAAACACAGGCTGGCGATGCACTTGCGACTCCCCTGGTGTTGCTAGTATCTACAGACAGTGGTGATCATTTAACATCAGGTGGATCAGATCGCCTGTTCGTTTGCCACTGACAAAATATTTAAAAAAATACAAACAGGCACTTGTTGCAGCAAAGTTATTAGAATAATACTTTTTATATAATAAAATTAATCTTATAATATCCCAAGATATGAGTAAAATATATAAAAAAAAAACACAATTAAACTATTGAAACAGCAAAAAATGCTAGATAAAGATAACAGACTGTACTCACTCACAAGCATGTTGTTATTGAGTTGTGTTTACATGCATGTACATTAATCGATCTATCTCCTTAACCATTTCTGAGCCTACTTTAGAAGTTATATTATATTTGATGTGTTATGATGAAAAAAAAAACATGCCCAAGTTACTAAAATTTTATTTCGAAAAATTTACTTTCGGTTTTGAACATTAAATAAAAAATTTTTTTCAAGATTTTTTTTATTTTCGAAAAGAGCAATCACTCTTATATATAAAACGATGCATTTAATGTTTTATTGAAAATTTGTTCAATTTGAAAAACTACTTTAAAAAAAACTGAATTTCAGATGTGACTGTTCTTTAGAAGCCCATAATTTGACAAATAAACGTGATAGAAAAAAAAATGCATTCACATTCATACCTACTAAAAGTCCAATTAGGCTGAATATGAACGAATTTCAGAACCTCACTTTTTTTCGTTGTCCGCTTCACGTGAAATGCCCCTACTTTCAAATATGTTTTTACTAAATGATAAATTATATTTTAAAAATTTTCTAGGAATATATTACGCAAAAAACACTTACTTTTTATTTGGGAACAAAACAAAGCACTCGTAAGTGTCATTTGTACAGTAAACGTTTAAGATGTATATACTATGTTTATATATACGTGAAACAAAACAATTGTAACTCAAAAACACTTCAGGACACCAGTTCTTTAGTAGTAATAAAATATATAATAACTAAAATGTACTTACGTGTAACAGTAAATGTTTTCTGCTGTTTGGTATAATTGTCTAATTACCAACTCTTCCGGCATATGTAAAAGGTATTCGTAAGGTTATTGCACTAATCTACTCTGTTACTTTCGTAAGAAACTAGGTACGTATAACACGTACAATAAGTATTGATTTGAAGCTAGAAATATTTCGATATATTAGAATAGTAGTACTTACATTACGCAGACTTAGCTCTTTTTCAGCAATTTATAGTTGATAATTTCACGTCAATTTAAATAAATAAAACCCACATAGACATATCACAAAAATACATCGGAACCGCCCAGCTGGCAAAACTTATACTACAGATAAGAATAATGAAACAAATCGTACACAGATACAGAAATGCAATTTTATAGTGTAGCCGTTAGTAATTATTTAACTTCCCCAGAAATCTAGGCAATATACCTCAAAATCTCTTAACTTCTGTTATGACGAAAATCAATTATACGATATATTACGATTGTATAGGTATTAAGCGTGTCGTTCCATCACCTAGTATTCATATGAAAAAGAAATCGGTTAATACCGACAAAAATACAACACTTCATAGCAAATTATAACATAATCTGTAAATCAGTCATCTCGTCCTTTTTTTTTTTCTTTCGAACTGACTACGCTATTGACCAAGCAAGGTCTTAACAGCTTCACCGGACTAGGCCATCTCGTCCGTAGATAATTATATATATGGATAATAATAATAGATGTTGCCTTCACAAATTGTTGCCCTGTAAAAAGTTTTAAATAATTATGTTTTTTTTTTAATTGACCAAATGAGAAATGTATCGAGTTTACAGAAATGTTCTTTTTTCGGTCGTACCTTTGTATCGTATAAACTAAGTATTTAAAAAAAATCGAGTATGAGCTCACAAGAGGTAGAAATAAAACTTGGTATTCTGATTAGGATAAGGAGATGATCAGACTATGGAGATGGTGAACAATACCTTTCGGTATATATTAACAATGTTCCATTATATTACACATATATATTACAAATAATTTATTAAAATCACTGCAATCCAACAGAATATAATGTGCTATAGATTTCAACCTTTCTCTTTCTCTCTACCTCTCTGTGTATCTATTTCGAGTACATTAAAAATCTTTTTCGTTATACAGATTTCAATAACGTATTCCTACAATCATCCTCATCTATATAAATAAAGCGATGGAGGTCTGCCGTTGGTCGCGCATTACATAAAAACTAAAAGATTTCGACATTTATTTTTAGTTGTATTTCCTGAACACTTGCTCCTTATTTAAACTAAAGATATCATGATATCAAAGATATTAACGTTCAAATTTAAGAGACGAAGTATTTAAAAGCACTACACGTTCAGAGACGTCTTATGTATTTTGTTGCCATGGAGAAGTGGAGACGAATGGCGTGGATGCATACGTAGGACAATGAAGATAAAGTCACAAGTATCAGTTAGTATCTAATAAAAACATCAGAAATTCCAGAAATACAGATCAAACTACCTACAAGGTCTATTGTTTACAAGGTAGAATATCTTACACAATATATAATAACAGAGAGTTTTATTAAAACACTCAGGAAGTTTCTGAGTAATGCAAACATGATTATTGATAATCATAAAAAATCCATTCGTGACGTTCACGGTGATTAATTTGTTTTCAGCCCAATACTTGATCATTTGTAAAGGTCTAAAATAACACGCTCTTTAAGGGGATTTTGTTATAGGAGTTGGTAACTCTGTGTATTAACTTCAATACATAAATTTGGCCAATGCTTTTGTGGAAACGATCACATTACATACTTGTTTATGGTTTCATTTATATATTCTGACAGCCATAGAGATGATGACGGTTAGAGCAGAGGGTAGTTCACAAACGCAGCGAAAGTTAAGATTTGATTATTTTTTTACTTTACCTACATATGTAAAAAATCATTTGTCTCGAGAAGTGCGTATTGTGTATAAATATTTCGCAAATCACTCAAAATGTATTACTTACGTAGCATTGGGAAGTTTGAATATAGAAAACTTCAGTTATACGCGAAATCTATCGAATTACCGTGTAATTTAAAGGTAAAGGTTTTAAAAACTGTTGTTAAATATTTCAACCAATTTATAAATGTGTTTAATACTTAAATGCTGTATCTATATCTATATATATAATAAGAATGTAACTCTAACATGTCTGTACTTTTTCGATTTTCGTGAAAGAAATTGTTGGAGACGTCTAGGAATCTATACATATAATAAAAATGTAAAGCTAATGTGTCTGCACATTTTCGATCTTCGTGAAAGAAATTGTTAGGTTAGGTGTCTAGGTATGAGTAATAGAATAGATACATTTCAATCATTTTTAGAAATGTCTGTCTGTCTGTCTATTTGTATGAATACGCATCACTCCTAAAGTACTGCGTTCACGATAAAACCTCTTACCTCTTAGTCTCTGTTTCATTAAAAGCGGTCTACTATATCAAAAATTGTTGTAATTTTAATGACGACGCGACTTAAGTACGAAAGAAAAGTAGATAAGTAAATGGCAATAATACATTCAGAATATTTTATTAGTCACTGGTTTTCTATTACGTTCCACGCGGACGGAATCACGGGCACAGCCGGTACTATAATAAAACTGTAACTAGGCCAAACGTAACATTAAATGTTTTTCGAAAATTATAATCTGGGTAGACTTGTTATTGGTATAGAAGCCAAAAATATTCCTTTTACAATTTTTGTCTGTCTGTCACTGTGAACGCGTTTCACTCTGAAAATACTGAACCAATCTTGACGAAACCCGACACAGTGATAATTAACATTATAAAGTTACATCTACGATACTTTTTGCCCACTAAAACGCAAGAGGTTGTCCAGTACAACGGACGAGAGTAAAAAATTTGTAGATAATGAAATTTTTGACTGATTTTAGTACATTTTCTTTGTACTATATATAGCAGACAGATATGGTAAAAATGTAAGACACATTTCAAAGCCCTATCCCTATGCTTCTTAAACAAAAAACAAATTACAAAAATATTGTTGAGTCTTAAAGTAGTTGGGTTCAGTTTTGTGAACCTGCGATTAAAATAATTAGTTGACGTGTTTGCAATTACAGTACTATGCTTACTAATATTATTTTTTTTTGTTTTTGGGTTGTCTCTGATACTGATCTGACTTTGAAAATTCTTTCACTGTTAGAAAGGTATATTATCCCTAAGTTTATACATTTTATTTTTATTTTAGCCAATGTATATTATTATTTATATTAAACACAACAAATGTAATTGAAATCGGCAAAAAATATATAATATGGCGTCTGCTGCTTGAACGGTTTGAAATAAAAGAATAAAATCTAATAAAACAAAAATATTCATTACTTTTACAAAAAATCTGCGACACCATATATCTAAGTTTAATATCTCAGCCAAAAAGATGGTTTATATGTCAAAAGTAAAATAAATTTGACAAGATTAAGTATGGATGCAAATTTCACGTATACTTTACAAATTATTATATAACAAACAACTAAATCGAAATGGAAATTTAATGTAGATAACGTTTAGTTTTTACAGTATGTTAATTGATGAAGTTAGTCAGAAGACAATACGAAATGTAAACTACAAGTCAGAAAAATTATTACGTTGTCGCTGCCGCTGGCTCTACGCGAATAGTGAACGGGTACCGAGGTTAGTGGCATAGGAACAACCCTAGGGGTACTGAGAAGACGTTTATCGCCAATATATGTAGGTTACTTTTTATCTTAATTGGACCCGGGTAGGTGATGCTGCGAACGGGTTCTAGGCTTATTTTAAAATATTTCTCACGAACCAACTGGATGTATGTTTTAGTGAGTCCCTGTATAGTTTAGATTCACAACTAGAACCCTTATGTGGGGGTGTAGGTTTATGAAAAAATTTCGCGCTTAAAAATACAATTGAAACCGGTAATAACCGACGGGTCAGATAGTTTTTTTAAATAAAATCTATCTGTATAATTAATTAATTTACACTTTTACGATTAAGCAAGTGCGTTTTATATATTTCTTTGATTACTAAAAAAATATCATCATTTTATTTGACTGTAGTTGTTTTTATATGCAAGCAAGGTATATATGTTATTCTTGTGTGTTCTAATTAATCACTTATGAAACCTAATAAATATGAGGTATTAAAAAAACGTGAATGGATTTGTTTAGTTTTCTATTATCTCTAATATAAATTATGTTCAATTTAATTAGTGTTCAAAGTATGTTTATATACCTTGAATAATGTATGTTTTTATTTCAGAGAGGTCACTTGATTTGCCTCATACATACAAAGATGCAAGGAAACAAGGACCAAGTGGATAAATTAATAAAAGTTTTCAAACATCAACACAAATTTAAACCAGTAAGTATATCGCTATCTCTAATTATATATATTATATATCGACCTGTTCATTATTTTAACGGAATCATGTAATCTCTACGAAGTTTTATTTATAAAAATTATACTGTTATCTCTAAAATGTTCACCCTCATATGTGACGGATTGACCGATGCATTAAAAAAGTTCAATTTCTGGTTGATTATAACCAAGAACAGATGGAGGTTTAATATGAATAGATAATTAATCATGTGAAGCATCTTAGTGGCGAAGTGTTCAGACACCAGAATAATCGACGTAGGTTCGAATTCTGCAATAGACGTGCGTTCGGTGAAGGATGACATATAATGAAACCATAGTTTTCAGTATACGTAGAATTCCAATACTAATATTATTTATTTTTATTTGATAAAAAATCTATAATATCTTACAAGGTACCTAAATGTGAATGACAGCGTTATAGAAAATAACATCTTTTAAATTAGTTTTATTTCGATAAGATATTGTCAAACAATGATTTCATAAGCTTCTCGTTTTCCTTCTATATGCTAGGGTATGAGCAGGTTCCTCAAGTCAGAATTTTATATTGCCATACAACATGCTTATGCTATGACATTTAATAATAACAATAAGGTGTTAGTTTAAAATAATTTTAGACTACTGAACAATGAAAATAAATCATACATGCTAATTTCTATGCGGTTACCACTGTCGGTTAGAGATTTTCTTCTGAATGGTTTATAATACTTGTACAATGCAGAAAAAAATATATCAAAATAAGAGATCAATAATATAATCAACGAAACAGACCGATTACATGACTTTAGAGGGCTCTTCCAGAAGAAAGGTATGGGAATAACGTGATCTCACTGTGTATTGACGATTGCAAACTCCGAAAAATCCACATTTCTATTTTCTCGCCCTCATCCTGTGGTATTAGTAATTTTAATTAGTAAGTGTACGCGAATTCCGAAAATCCGATTGATATTCCACCGGTCAAACGTCTAGACACAGCAACTAATTTTTATTTTGAATAAAAGTAAAATTATAATGTCAATAATAAAAATAATATAAATTTTATCCTTCATATATTATTAGAAAATATCTCGATGTATATCACAATTCTCCTTAAGAATATTTCATTTTAATAAATATCCTAGGGTATATTATAATTTTTAAATTGCACGTAACAAAGAACCAGATTTATGAGAAAAAAATCTTACATAGCTTCTATGGCATTCATGAAATGTGAATATCAACGTGATAAAATTGAATCTATATTGTTTTGAATATAGACTTGAACGCCAAGTACATTGCAGTCATGCGAAAACGGGGTAGGTCGTTAGTTTTGAAATAAATCATTTTTCTAATAGTTATGTGGTTACTGACATGTTTGACTGTCTGTATTTTTGTCCCTAAATTATATTTTGTATTAAAAAAAAAAAACGAAATTAAAAAAGGTAAAACCCTTATTGCATGTGCCAGTAGTAATTAAAATTACCCTTTATTACCCATTTCTGTATATACGTTAAACCAAGATAAAAATACTTTTACTTGTGAATTCGCTCGCATATGTATATCTGACCTGTCTCGGGTACGGCGCATTTCTGGACGTCCCTTAGACCTTTTCTGTACCCCTGACGTTTTGTATGCAAAAGTTCATGATTACCGGTTAAGTAGTTAAGTGGTGAAAGCGTAACACACAAACAAACTCACATTCGTATTTATAATATTAGTTGGGAAGTAAAGTAATTGGATTGTCATACATTTTCTGTATAGAGCATTTATTTAATTATATATATATATATATATATTTATACCTAAACATGCAAACATAGAAGCCGATTACAATTATTTGTAGTCACAATTATGATCAATGTTGCAAAAAATATATGTACAAACAGATGATATAACCTCTCCAACTTCATACAAACGAGTGTAGATCTCAAGAGACACAGGTCAACAGACTATTGGTAGCAAAAGCTTCGAAAATTAGCTGATGTATTACAAAGCTTCAAAAAGTAACAAATTACTTATTGCAAAATAACTATTTTTATGTGAATTGTATTTTTTTTAATTAATTATTTATTTGTACGCACTATTTCTGCTAAACCATGAAATTTACAATTGACTATGTAGTGAAATTAAAAAATAAATAAATAATAGTTTTAAAAAAACTACAAAACACGAATTTATACAAAACCAAACAAAAAACATGGTATATATTTTTTTAATAAATATAAATTAATAATAGTGTAAATAAGAAAAAAATGTATTTTATTTTAAAAGAAGCGTGGGTTGCTTTTGAAGATATTATTGACAATGATAATCGTTATAATCTATTATATATCTGTCAATAAAATATTTATAACTATTGACACAATGCACCCCATGCTTTTTTAAATATAAAATACATTTCTCCCTTGTTTACATTTATTTTATTGATTAAAATCTGCCTTTCTGAGATCTGGTTCTTGAAAAAATCAGCCAACGTTGTTATCGGGGTAGTACCACCCTCTCATAGAAAACCGACGTGAAGTAACAGTGCTTGGATTGTTGCGTTTCGTTCGGTCAGTGAGAGCGCCGGAGGCCCACCTCCCCTCTCTTCTCCCTCTCCCTAACCCTTCCTCCCAAAGGGTGGCAACGCACTTGCGACTCCTCTGGTGCTGTTAGTGTCCATGGACGGTGGTGATCATTTAACATCAGGTGACCCACCTGCTCGTTTGTCACCTATGACATAAAATGTAGATATTATACTGATTAACTTGATGTACTCTGTAATAGTTACTTTGAATGCGAATTGAAGCTCACACATAATATCGTCTTTGTTACAGACTTGGAATTCTTTACGAAGAAGGTCGCTGCGCCCACACCACGGTAGGGTTTTAAGGAGCACAGTTTAACACCTATGACCTACATAATATCAACTTAATTTAAACCTTTCATATAGTAAAGTAACTTATTCTCATATTCATGTGTGGCGCTAAAAAATTCCGTAGTTAAGTTTACGCTAAGTATATTTAAAAACTAGTTATAATATTAGAAAAAGGAATTCTTTGGTTTTATAATGCAGTTTGCTTCATGTAGTTGTCGTTTGTTTTTTTACATTTCGGCACTACTTTAAATATTGCGTTTCTATTTATATCTTCTAACTTTTGAAAATTTTCATAGTGTAATTGAAGTGTAGTTTGAATCTACAGCTGAGTGTCGGCCGGCTTCAAATCTTATTACATGGTATCTACGATTGTATATAATATAATATTGTATATAATTTATATATAAAAATATAAATTGGGTATAATTTCATAACTCCTTGCAGAAGTTTTTAGTGTATCCCACACATAAGAAAAGAAAAAATAGATCAGTAACTTTTTTCCTGTTTCTATTCTAATAGTTTATAAAAAGTTTAATGTTAGTTATAAATAAATAAATATTGGATACAATTAATTTGTTTTTATACCATCGGCGAGTCTATGCTCTTAACTAATCAGTATTCGTCATACTTCAAATCCTTAAGTCTACTCAATACCTCAAAAAACTTCAATAATATTGAAAATAATAAAAGTAAGTAAGAACAATCGCCAATTTGCCAAATATTATTTTTAATGCTACATTTAATTTAGTAGTGTATTAATAATAAGTTATAGGAAAACAAGAAATGGTTTTATGAAGAATATATGATTGCTTTTATTGACAAGTGAAAGGGATAACAGATTTCCATAAAATGCAGACGTTACTAACAACCTTGAACCGCTTCAGTTGCGAAGAGACATCGCCTCACTGAACGTCTTTTATCGTCTATATCATGGCGAGTGTTCTGAAGATCTGTTTGACCTCATTCCATCTTCTTCTTTCCACTATAGAACTACACGGGCGGGTACGCGTCTCCACAGTTTCACAGTAGCACCCATCCCGGCAAGAACGAAGAAGTGAAGATGGGGAATCGTCTCCCAGCCAGTGGGTTGTTCCCTTTCTTTTACGACGTCCTTGAAACGAGGCGTGAAGAAGCACTTTTGCAGGTCGGCAGGATAGCGATGACTGCCATTGCTATTTAACACTGACAGTCACCGTTATTTATAGACTGTACTGTACTTTCCATCAGGTACAGTGCAGTAATTTTGATGAACCAGTTTAAAAAAAAAAGACAAGTATGTGTAATAATTGACACGATGATGGGTCAAATGTTGAGTTTATTATATGAAATAATTAGTTTACATCCAGCTCGTAACAGGTATTTTTTTGATGAATGTATTAGGTACACAGAGCGTGGCACAGAGTGAGTATTGCGTAAAATACAATATGGTTCTAAAATAGCTCCTCTCGGTCAATGTCGAATCGTTTGAATGAATTTTAATAAAATTGTTTGAATGTCAGTCTTCCAGTTTCCTTCCTTTATTGAAGGGTATATAAAGGGCAGTGAGGTGTGTCCGAGTAGAATTTTATTCTGCACATCGGAGTGTATACTTAGAGAAATCAAAAGGATGAGATCATGGAGTGGACCATAACTATAAGGTTACTGTGAATGTAGTGTATGTTTTTATATGAGTAAAAAAGAAATTTCGTCTGACCCAAACGGCATTTAATTTCCTCACGAGTGTAATAATGTAAATACCCGTTGGAAAACCAATAACTATACATTAGGATGTACCAAAAAGATCGTTTTTTTTTCTTCAAATGTTAGTGAAATTTGTCAGAGAATACTAAAACAAAAACTATGTCAAAATCCGAGCCCTTTAATAATGATGTTTAGAGGTGCGAGTCGAATTTTTATTTATTTTGTCTCATTTCATAAACACAGGAAATATTAAGCTTTGGAATTTTATTTTTACTGAGAAAAAGGTTTATTGTTGTGGAAAAACCAACTTACACTCTTATAGGACATTGAATTCTCTAAAAATGGTTTCTTATAATTTATTAATAAATTCACTCCTGTAATAGTTATTCTTTATTATTATTATCTAATCATGATACCCTTTTTTGTAGAACATTCATTTACCTATAAGAATTACCTAAGTAAATTACCAAAAAAAAAACAGTTAAATCAGTTTATTATGTGTGGGTTGTTATAGTTAAATAAGAAATGAAGGAATTTAACTCACGACCTCTAAACATGAATATTTCAAAGGCTCGGATTTTGACTGAGTATTTATTTTAGTATTGTATTACAAATTATCATTATCATTTGAAAAAAAAAACTATTTTTAGTACACCCTACTATATTCGTAAAAAAGTTAAATGCTAATTTGTTTGATATGGTACTAGAAGATATTTAAAAGTCAAATTTGTTTTAATAAAATGAGATGTTATCTGGGGTGTGTTATCAGTGCCATCGCCAAGTCGAGCAAACGCCGTACCATCCTTTTAACCGACTTCAAAAAAGGAAGAGGTTATCAATTCGAATGTTTTTTTTTTTAGGTTTGTTACCTCATAACTTTGAACTGGGTGAACCGATTTTGATTATTCTTTTTTTATTTGAAAGCTGGTACTTCCTGTGTGGTCCCATTTCAATTTGGTCCAGTTCCGACAACGGCATCCAATGCAAAACCGTATAAGTTTTAAATTTGCATTAAGTATGTACACGACAAATAGACGAATAACTCAATATCACGCTAACCGATTTCGATATTTCATTTTTTATTGGAAAGGATGTACTTCGAGGGTAGTTTGGTGAGAGTTTGGTTAGGTTCTGATTATGGGATCCGTGACAAAGTAAGAAAACTTTCAAGAAACGAGCCTACTTCTTTCTAAAGGCCCGGCAACGCATCTGTGTTTCCTCTCGTGTCGCAATTGTCCTTGGGCGGCCGTGACCACTTACCATCAGGTGACTCGTATGTTCGCTTGCCACCAATATTATAAAAAAAACTCTTCAATTCTTAGGAGCCTATTGTGCTTATGTTCGTTGCTATGTTGCAACATGACGCAAGCATTGTAATTACATTACTTAAGGTGTATTATGTGTGAAGCTATGGTAGCCGAGTTGGTGGTAGAAACTATCGCGGATTATTGATAAGGTTGCGTTCGTACCAAACGTTACTTATTGTACAACCAATTGAAACCATATCGCATACCATACCGATAGATACCATACCTCAAAAATGCGCATATTTTAATATACTTAAGGCGGAACGGAGGTCGCGGGCACTGCTAGTAAAATATATTTATGTACACTAAAAATAGAAAAATAAAGTAAATTTTCAAAACAAAGTATTAACCGACTTCAATGTCAATCAAAAACCCATAAGGCATTAAGAAGCGGAAAATAAATAGTTTATCAACTTAACCAAATTAAATAAAACATATGAATATGTGTGCTACCTAGAGATGTATTGGAAGTCGGTGCCAACCAAACCGAAAATCATATCATCTACATAGGTACAAAGTTTAAGTCCACTCTCGCGTCTCTGTAATATAAAAATTTTGGTTGGTACCGACTTCCAGTACATCTCTAGGTAGCACACATATTCATATGTTTTATTTAATTTGGTTAATTTGATAAACTATTTATTTTCCGCTTTTTAGTGCCTTATGGGTTTTGATTGATATTGAAGTCGGTTAATACTTTTTATTGAAAATTTACTTTTTCGAAGCAGTTCAGGCCATTTTCGTTGTGGATAAGACTAGAAGCCGAAAAGTCAATATATTATATTTTATTTTAAACATAAAAGATTTTTAATATTGATATGGTCACTACAAGAAGTTTGTTAGGTTAGCTAATTACGTAATAACTTAAGACAGAAGGTATCTTAAGTAGGACTTAATAAAGTAACCGACTTGGTATTACATGGATCTCACAATTTTTTTCGGTAGAACTGAGTTACGTAACTTGGTTTTATTTTACATGTTTTGTTCTTGATGGCATATATATTTTCTGTAAGCCGGGCATTTTTTTTAAATATTGCTAAAAAGAATCTAATAGTCAACGGTCGGTACTCGATAGTGTAACAAAAATATTGTTCGTATAAAACGTATTAAATTTAGTACTATATCGAAATTATATTATACAGGTGCTACCTGCTAGCCGCTTTGAGCGCGTTTTTAAGCTGTAATTATAATGTGATTAAATTAATAACATGAATTATGAATATTATTAATTCACATTATTATTATTATTCCTTTCTAAAACCATATTATCAATAAGTTTTATATGCTATAATTTTTGCAATGAGATTGCGATAAATACTATCGCGTACAGAATTTGTTGACAATAAAAATGTTCTTAGAGTATTATGGAGAACTCTATTGACCATCTAGCACAAAGTAGCGCATATATATAGTTTAAAAAATATCGATTCAGATAGGTTTTTTTAAAACTACTTTTTATAATTTCCAAAATTATAATTGACAGTTTTTATAGTCTATCTATTTCGTAATGAGGAATAAATACTCCCGCGTACAAAACTTCGTCAAAATAGATTGCAATTGGTTATGTGGTATTTTTGTGTTTTACGAAATGATAATTTTTACTACCTATTGGTTTCACAATTACCTTCATTCCCATGTAAAATATTGACGCACTGCTTATACACTATATACACTGTTAGATTTATGTTCAAATAATCTAATGTTATGATAAAAGCACTCAATGAAAAAGTTAAAGAAAACACGTATTGGAAGCAATTGTGATTTAATTATTTTACATTGAAAGTTTACATATCATATTCTAACTAACTACAATAAATAAATAAAAAGATTATAGATTTATTATATTTACATTAACATACTTATACGTTTTATATTGGATATTAAGGATTTATATGTATATACTCGAGGGACAAGTATGTGTTCGAAAAACTCATATTTCTCCACGACTATTTGCTGTCATATTCGAAATACTTAAGTATCCGTATATAAATTGTACAAATAATAATACAAATAACTTACAAAAAAATTACAGTTACTTTATATTCGTTATTTACTACTAAAGTTCCATAATTTTCCAGTACATTTTGAGATATCTGGAGGTACAAGTTTGCAATTCAATTTTTACATTTTCTAACAGTTTTTGAATTCTTATAAGAAACCAAAATGTTAAATTATTTTCACTAGCCACACACATGTACCGTTACAAAATTCATATTATACGAATGGAAGACCAAGAGCTATGAAGCTTTACAACAACAGATGGAAGGAGTGAATAACTATAGAAAAAGTAATCAATATACACATCTTTGAGTTTTGTTATAAATACTCGTTTGTTATAAAAAGACATTCGAGAATACAGCTACTAAACAAATGCATAAATCCCTTCGATCAACAATAACTAGATAAAGAGTCACGTACAAATCGAAGCTAAAAGCCGTCCGCATAAATATATACTTATGCGTAGCTATTTGTTTACTAAGAAAAGGAGGAAAAAAGTGTTAAAACTGTTTTAAGTTCAGCCTAATTACAACCATAACATCTTGTAATAAAGTCACAAATGTTCAAAATATTATCTAATACTTACGATAAAACGAGCAAAGTAATAAATTACTCCGCTCACAAATGAAAAGATAACATAAACAACATTTAGTGTGACTTCAACCTTAACACGTAATGAATAAAGTACGTTTTCCCGTTATTGTGCGCGTTTGTGTCTGGTGAGGCCAAACATTTGTATCACAGGTTTAAAATCGGTAATTTTGTTCAAAATTTGATATTATTAATTAGTTTAAAGCTTCAAATGTAACTTATTCAACATGTATTTAGCGAAAGTAAGATACTCCGGCCGTTAAATTGCTTTTTGGGGTGTTATTTTTGCATCCTTTGAAAACACTGCGGCATGTGAAACGGGCTTACATTGGCTGTGTTTCAAACAAACTAAAAAAAAATAAGGGCACACATTTCAAGTGAGCTCTTATTTACCGAGACGTATTTTTCGCGCCAAACCGTTATCTAGTTATTGTTGATCGAAGATAAATCCATATCAGATAGCTGTCAGAAGGAAAAGACGTTTAACGGACGAAAATACAGATTAATTAAACACTTTCATTTATTAGATTAATCAAATGCACCCCTTTCCATCAAATAAATATATAAAAGAATCATTATATAAAAGATAATGAACAACACAAGACCAAAAAAATATTTCAAAATAAATAAATACGGAAACAAACAATACAGTTGCAAAAAAATAAGCTATAAAAATCATGCTACATAGATTTTCATAAATTAAAGAAATTTGAACTTGAGTGCTTTTACGAAACAGTAATTGATTATCAATATTCGATATTGTGCTCAAACAATTTAGTGTTACAAAATTACAATAAGTACGCTTTCAAAGATCTCTCTCTCTCTCTTCAAATTTCAAAGGAACCCTTTATTTTCTTGTTTTTCTCGTTTATCAATATAACAAGCAGAGCATATTACAATGCAGCTGTGAGTTATACAAAATGTGATATCCTCTCATCAGTTTGTGGTTATTTTATCGCATTCAATAAAAAAAACTACCAAAATCTTTGTTAGGAGATATTTAAAACTGAAACAAACCATACACTATGTCAGTACATCCAAAACCTATCAGTAATGTCACTTAAAAGTTAATATTTTATTAGCGTATAATATTTTGTTATACCTGCATTTACTGTTGCCAAGATAAAAATATTTGAATTGGGTATGTTAGAATCTTACTTATAATTTTTAATATTGTATTTCACATAGTATTAATAGATGTAAAATTTGTAAAAACAAGTGTTAAATAAATACAATATCTATGCACAAAAACACTATTTCGTATAACGTAAATACACGCTTATGATCAAATAAAGTTAGCATTGTCCATACGTTTTATTTTCAAATGAGGCCGTTAACACAAAATATAACTTGAGAGTTGCGATCTTTATTACTGCCTATTTCCCATATATCTGTAATAACCATAGATAAGGTACTATATACTGAGATTATAATTGTTATGAAGCCGTGCCGTGGTGGTTGCGTCTCGTAGAGTGAGAAACTAATAGAGTAAATCATATTACTTACTCTTTCACTATGAAATGAAACAGCAACATAGAAAAATACAAAAGAGCGATAGAGACATAATTATGTTTTTTTTGTCCTTATCGCTGTAACTGTTATGCACCAACTCCAGACTCCTCATTGCCAAATAAATCGTGGTTCGAAGTGTTTTATCGTGTTTATTCCAATGGATTTGATATATTTTTATATCCAATAGTATATTTTATATAGAACAAAGTTCTATACGTGATTATAATGGTACAGTGCTCTATTTTAGGATGTCCGAATAAAACGGGACCGGGATTTTGCGATGCTACATATCACAGGTAAGTTTCACGATAATTATTTGATATAATCAAAAATGAGTTATAAGCCCATTAAAATTTTGTTATTCTTATTATATTTAAGAGATTCATAGCCAAGAAATATGTACTTAAACAATAAAATCAAAATATTATAACCTCAATATTTTAAACTCGGGGTTCTCAAGCACCGAATTTAATTTTACCCGATTTCTCTATAGATGGTATTTCTTGTTCGTGGTGGTAATTATGATTCTTCATGAAGCGTAAATAACAGTGTGAATTTTTAATAAACTGTTATTTGAAATAAAAATGTATCTTTCATATTTATATGCAGTGTACGTGTTATTTTCCTTGACGAGACATATATAGCAAAAGCACCGGTTTTAGGTGAGAACACAAACGAGGAGAATGTTGTGGCTTTTCTGTTATTTTTATTTCACATAATGAAGGATTTTTTTACACAATTTTGACTAAAATCTACATAAAACTATATTAAGATTTTGAAGACCTAAATAAAAATTCTTTGACGCTGGCTTTTTTTTCCAAACTGACTACGCTATTGACCAATCAAGGTCTTAACAGCTTCACCGGACTACTTGTATACTTATATGAATTTGTTGTCTAAATGAACTAAGATTAATTACCTTTAATATTGTATGTTGTAGATTTCCGTCAAATGACAGTTCCAAGGAGATCTGGATTGAAGCATGTGGTAGAGGTGATTGGAAACCAACGCAAAACGCAAGAATTTGTTCAAAGCATTTTGAGACCAGTTTGGGTCAACTGAATTTTTTAAATTATTTAATTTTGGCAACCAATCCTCCCGATTATTACTGCATTTGTCGAGTAGACAATACTCAATGTTCTAACCAAATGGTGGCACCCTAGTTAGAACTTTCCAGGGAGTTTTTGTGGCATCTCAGAATTCATGTTCCGTTGTATTATTTCCCATCCACTTCAGTTGTGAACGATAACCGAATTATATTATGCAGAATATAGTCAAATAACATAAAATTATGTAAATATAAAAGACAATATACGATAGACTAAAATCCCGCCAAAAACTCATAATTGAAATTACGAAGAATTAATCAACTCCTCATTCTTATGTATATTTTGTAGGTAGTACACGATAATTATGTTTGACTACCTCACATCCATCATACATTAGGAGGTGTGACACTGTCAGTAATTGGACTTTGGCTTGTTGCTGTTTGTGATTTGATCCTCGGCTCAGATGATTTGCAGAAATGTTATGAATGTGCGAATATAGTGGCATCGGTTATTTTGTATGCAAAATGTTAACGGCTCAGTAAATATCAAATAGTTTTCTATAGTAGTTTAGTTGTAGATATAGATGGTCTCAGTAATCGTATTTGTTGTTTCACTGAGCTTGATTACACAATGACTAGATGCATACTCTTTCTGAGAGATCTCGAAATCTATAAAACTTAAGAAGTTCTCGTTATATGTATGGTGACAGCGTAATCCTGCTTCTGTCTTACTTCCTACCATCCCTAAAAGAATTATATTAAGGCCCAAATGGGTAGAAAACATTCTAATACACAACGGTATATTGTCCGTCCCTGTGTTATTCTGTCCAGTGTCTTCCATATTTCTTCCCCCAATCCTATCACCGCTACGTATACAAATTCGAGTTTTAGTATATTATTGCCGCGTGAAAATGGAACGGTGTAAACTATATTAGCTGTAAATGAAGAAGAGGCCTCCTAAACCAACGAAAACCAGCATTCGGTGAGTCCTATTTCTTCCATATCTTTTGTCCGTTGTGCATTATTTATGATCAGCGTAGAAAAGTAACCCGCCTAGTAACTGCACATTGTCTAGGATAATAAACCAACGCCCAAACTTAATTTACGAGTTCAATTATTTTTCGATGTACCTATCTATGTTAAAATTACCGGTTTTCATGGTTCTTATCTTTTTGTACATGAAGGGCTGCGTGAACATCGGCTCGTCTTCCTCGCTGTGGCCGAAACGTCGGTAGCAGACGAGATCGAGGACTACGTCCTTCTTGAACTTGCACCGGTACTCGATGGCGATGCGCGCGACATGCGCCACTGCTTCCGCATCATCACCGTTAACATGCAAGACCGGTGCGTCGACACACTTCGCTATATCTGTTAATCAATCATTAAATCATGGCCAGTCGACGAGCTTCAAAATTGCTTACGCTGAATTTTACCAGAGCTAGTTATATTTAGGGAAACAATAATTTACATATCTTCCATACATATAATAAGAGTGTAAAGCTAACGTGTTTGTACTTTTTAGATTTTTGTAGAAAAAATTGTAGCAGGTCTCGAGAAATAAGTAATAAAATATATTTAAATCAATTTTAGAAATGTCTGTCCATCTGTCTGTCTGTCAGTGTGTATGAATACGCATCACTGCTAAAGTACTGCGTTCTTGATAAAACCTTTTAAAGAAAGTTTTTTTCTTATCCCGTTTAACCGAAAATGTTTTCCCCATTCATTACTTAACATGGGTTTTTTTCAGTTTTTAGAAATCAATTTATATCTTGTGTATTTTACTGAAATTTTGTGGTCTGGGTCATAAAAAGATCAGCCGATGGGGTTAAGGGAAAAACTTAGTTGTCCGTAAAGTCGGTTTACGGACGATAATTTTACATAATAACGTCATAACAAAACATTGATGAAAAATTGCATCCTTTTATGACTTAAATTGAATTATTTTATATATAGATAGATGCTATACAAGTCGAAAGCTTAGGCCGATTTTGCCTTTCTGTCGCTTGTTCCGTGCACTCGCTTACACGGTCGGCTAAAGTGGAACGTGACAATGAATCATGCTATTTCGTGCGTGCAGCCGGCGTTCATCTAAATAAGACGTTATCACGTCTCTATCGTAAATCTCCTATCGATTTTCTTGGTGGCTGTTTTCGATGACTAGATTTTTTTCCAAATAAAATTGTATAAATAGCTTGTATTGTATAAAACTGTATTAGCCTGGCTCTCATGAATATCCAAATAAAACAAAAGTATTTCATATTCCATACCTGAACAATATGGAGAACTTCTAGCGAACCTCGGATCGGTCGTGTAACCAATTTGATTGTTGCAAATAATGTGGATCGAGCCATGTGTCGTAAAGGCAGGGAGATTAGTCAAATTCATCGTTTCGTAGACCACGCCCTGACCGGGTTTATTTATTCATTAATTTAAGGTAGGGCTGCCAAAACTAGATGGGACCCAGGGCCAACAAAAATGACTAAATACATTGGGGGGCCGCAAAGCATTTATAAAAATAAAACACAAGTATAATAGGCACCATAACTTTATTCGATGTAAGCAGGTTCGAACCCCGGCATGTACCAACGAATTTTTCAGAATTCGCGTACATTTACTAATTTAAATTGGTAACACTATCGGCTGATGCTAAAGGAAAACATCGTGACGAAACCGGAACCTGAGAAATGTTCTTGTAGTATTACTGTATGTGGGAAAAATATAGAACTGTGCATTTCTCAGAGTTTCGAATCCCCAATATGTCGTGGGCTGGCGTGGTGATTATGCTCATACCTTCCATCAGGAAGAGGCTTATGTCCCTGCAGTGGGTCTCTTACAGGCTGATGATGATGATAATGATAATTTTATTATCTACTTTTTCATTAATTTGTCTGTTACAATTCTGTCAAAGTAAAATAAAAAACAATAAATTAAACTTTTTCCTAATTTACAGTATTTTAAGGAAAGTGAATAAAATGACAACACTAATTGAAAATATCGCTATCTCACACCCGGTTACACGGTTTATTAGTCTATTTGTTTCTCTGTCTACGTTGCGTCTATACTTCTAGGTTCTGGGGGGGTAGATAATGTTATAAAAAAGTGAAATACTCATTGAACACTTGCTTTAAAAAAGTTTCATTACAAAAGAGTTTCGTACCTTTTTTGTTTACAGGTGGATACTATTTTAACTTATAATTGTCTAACACTTGATTAAGAAGTTGATGCTTCTTATTTTATTGTATCTCTTTAATGTTGATATACTATACAGCGTGGCGGATTTTTAACAATCAATTACAAATTGAGTTACAATACTTCATAATTCTAACCATTCATTGTTTTTCTTTTATTATAAGATCCCATATATAAAACATAACGTGAAAAAAATCGTTACTTACATTGACCATATTTTTCTATTACTTCAATATATTTAACAACTAGTGGGTCCGGCAGACGTTGTCCCGCCCTAATTAAACATTATAGACAAATTATGTACCAAAACGTTCCTCATGAATCACTCTACCCACTGGTGAAAACAGTATGAAAATCCGTTGTATAGTTTTTGAGTTTATCGCGAATAGACAGACAGACAGAAGCGGTATTTGTTTTATACAATGTAATGATAATAATGGTAGAGCCACGCTGAAGCTATTACTGGTTTCAGCATGAATGGGTCGGCTCTCTCGGGGTAGTACCACTGGTTGGCCCCTTATAAATAAATTTAATAGCTGCGCTCCAGATAATGAGATGTGTTTATGGCCTGGATCTCATTGATCAAGTACGGAGCATGCAGACGCCTTAGTTACGAACTTTTTGGATGTCACTGTGACAAATAAGAAGAAAAAGAACAAAATAAAAAATCTTGTCATTTTTCTTCCATATTTTTTCACCGCAACAATATTACTCCGCAACGTTTTTACACCACATTAAAATATATATTGTAAACGCTGAGTTATTATATGGTGTCCGCACTAGAAAAATCAAAATAGCATATATTTACGCCGCCCGCTTGAGGAGATCGGAGCACAACTCGCAGTCATCGCATATTTCGCTTGGGACGCCGCTTCTCCGTACGAGGTGCTGAGTTGAAGGTCAGTCCACGCTGTTATTTGGGGGTCTTGCTATTTTATTTATTTATAGGCAAGGCCACTACCAACCGCTCCCACGCTTCCTAATTATTTTATCGCATATCCTGGTGGGGCCTATTTACACGGTCCCACCAGCCCCTTCAACCACCCTCTCACAGAAAGCCGACGTGAAGTAACAGTGTTTGCATTGTTGCGTTTTGTTCGGTCAGTGAGATCGCCGGAGGCCCAACTCCCTGCCCTCCTTCCCATCCTCCCTCTCCCAACACAGGCTGGCAATGCACTTGCGACTCTCCTGGTGTTGCAAGTATCTGTGGACGGTGGTGATCAGTTAACATCAGGTGACCCAACTGTCCATTTGCCTATGACGTGAAAAAAAAATTCGCACAGAATTACATCGTCTAGTACATGACCAGTACGAGCGATTGTAGGAAATTTACTTAAAGTACCTAAATTACTTGATGGTTTAGAAATAAGTGTCATAAAAAATTACATTCTTATTATTTAAATTTAAGATCTTTATGTTCATTAACTTGAATGTAAGTGGCTATTAAGAGTTACATGGGTAATAATTCGAAAAGTTTTGAGAACAAATATAAACAGGCGAACTTATAGGCAAAAGTACGATACTGCTTTTGGTAGGTTTGGTTTTATAATGAATTTGAAAGACGTTGGTTGTAACGTGTGTTAATTTGCATAGAATTATGTTCCATTTTCCCAGTTTTGCATACACACGATGGCCGCAGCAGGTGAAGTCATCTAAAATAAGGATTAAGGAAGGATGTTTTTTGCCGAAATCAAATGCGCATAATTTTTACGTTCAATTTTTATTCTGTTTGATTTTAATAAATCAAATAAAGAATATGATTGCGATCGAATAACGATAACTCATTACCTAATTGCCAAAAATAGAAATAAAATGTAGTCCGGTGAAGCTGTTAAGACATTGCTAGGTCAATAGCGTACGTAGTCAGTTCGAAAAAAAAAGCAATAAAAATTTGTACTCAATATAAGCTATACTTGGTGTACTATGGTATATTGGTGTGGTACTTCTAGTACTTAACGTTTATTTGGAAAATAAGATATGAATATACCGGAATCGTATAATGATCTAGTTACTATTTTACATACAAAAAGCATTTTTGTTCCACTTTACTTATCAAAGTTTACTTTTTTTAATTAATTTTGTTCATACTCCACTGTGATTAAATCATGAGTCTTGCAACAAGCTATTATATAACCTCACTTTTATCTGTATCGGTCACATTCCTCAGTATTAAAACCTTCTTTCTGGCTTTTTTAAAATGAAAGCATTATTTGCCCACAAACTAGAACATTCATGTAGAAAACCATCAAAACATCAATTTTAAGGCGGTTAAACAAAAGTTACTTGTTTATGGAGCATCCATTAATACGTGAGGTGTTTTGAGTTTTTTTTTTAAGACGCTCGGTCTCTGATGAGGTGTCATGAGATTTGTCTCGATCCCCTTCCTCTCCCATAATGTCACGAGAGATTTCAAAATTTGTTTTTTGATGAGAATTGTGTTGGATTTATTTAAAAACGTACGTTTTTACTGTTATTAGATGAAATTATGATTACTATTGCGTTACATTGCGCTATATAATTACTAAATAACAGTACATTTATTAATAGATTTTAATAATAGGTCTTTACCTATGAAATGGCAATTCAAAATATTTTTTTTTATTTTAAAAACATGGAATTCTTTTCCCAAATGTAGTCATTTGTTTATTGATTAGTGTTATATTTTCACCGCATTTCAATCTTTTTTGTCATCATGGATACGTTAAAAATTCGAATAATTATGGAATATGAGTACCGTCGTGGCAGCAACGCGGCACAAGCGGCACGCAACATCAACGACGTTTACGGAGCTAACACTACAAACCAACGCACCACCTATTATTGGTTTGCTCGCTTCCTTTCTGGGAATTTCGACCTGAAAAATAAACCTCGCGGTAGTTCCTTCGGACGAAAATGACGAATTAAAGGCGATTGTGGAAACTGATGATACACAATCTACGGCTGAATTAGCAGCAGCTTTCGACGTTAGCGTCAAAACAATATTGGTCCATTTGCGTCAAATTGGCAAGGTAAAAAAGCTTGACAAATGGGTGCCCCACGAACTCAATGATCGCCAGCGCGAAGTACGCGTCGAGACGTGCCTTGCACTGCTCAAGAAGGAATTTTGAACCGCATTGTTATCTGCGATGAAAGATGGATTCTGTTTGATAACCGCAAGCGCTCAGCAAGTTAGTTGGATCCTAGTTCAGCACCTAAACAATACCCTAACCGAACCCCTAGAAAAGTGATGGTTACTGTTTGGTGGTCTAGCGCCGGTGTGATTCATCACAGCTTCTTACCAAACAGGGTGAGCATTACTGCAGATGTGTACTGTGAAGAACTGAATACAATGATGGAGAAGCTGGCACATCTCCAACCAGCATTGGTCAATCGCTCGTCTCCGCTGCTCCTGCACGACAACGCGCGACCTCATACTGCACAGCATACAGTCTCCAAGTTGCAAGAGCAGGGGTTGGAAGTTCTCCATCACCCGCCCTACTCACCATACTTTGTGCCTACAGACTACTACTTTTTCCAGAATTTGGATAACTCCTTGGCGGGAAAAAAAATCAATACCCGAGAGGCAGTACAAAATGCCTTTGAAGAATTTGTTGCCTCTCGTCCAGCTGATTTCTTTAAGAAGGGCAACAATAAACTGCCACTGCGTTGGCAAAGATGCATTGATTGCATGGGTGATTACTTCGAATAATACAAATAAAAAATACATGAAAAAAATCGTTTAAATTTTTTCATACAAAACGGCAATTTCATAGGTAAAGACCTAATATATACAAGAATTGTGTTACATTTCGCTATATTTTAGTCTGCAAACATATTTTACCTTAATGTGATTGTCTCCTATTTTTACAATTTTTTTCGTCCAATAAATTACGTGATATTTACCGAAATCCCGTCTCTTTCCCATGTGAGATTTTCCCTCTTCCCTCCACGAACATCTCTAGTTCCAGCGCGCAGTTGTTAAGAGCAACACGCAACAAGAGAGAACGAATCATCGATCGGCGCGAAAATGAAAGAAGACTCATCGGGTACTTCGCGATTCAATATAGAGGCGCGCGGATATTCAAGGTATGCTGTTGGCTATGGGTCGCTATCTCTATTAGTCAATCTTGTTTTATTCTTTGACCCCAATCTCCGCTTCTAGCAAAACCTCGACTGGCTCGTGCAATTTTCCACCTCATCGGCATATTTCGACCGTCATCGGCATCTGGCTGACGTCATCGAAGCGGGTTATCAGATCCACGCCCGTCCACCATTCAGTCCATAATTTCAGTTATCTGCCAGTGAAATTCCCGTCAACATCGGTTTAGCTGCTTCTGATATTACCCGGTGTTGGAGATTTATATATTATATATATAATGTAATAGTTTGTTATTAGCTATGCTATTTAAATAGTCTATGATAAACTAAATAAGTATGTTTTTACTCTGTGGTCATTCTCTTGGTGTCTGCGTCTACACCTGTGAACATCTCTGTACCCTTTCCTAGTTTTGTTTCATTATAATATTAAAAAACCAGTAAAAGACTATTATTACAAAGAAAATACAGTCCATTGGGAATAATCTAACGCCCGGAACAAACAGACAGGCAGACCGACAAAAATTTTAAGAATTCTATTTTTGATATCATAGAGAATATACTTACATATTCAATGATTAAAAAATTGTTATTTTGATATTACGTACGGACACTTAATTTTTATTATATGTATAGATAAATTGGTACCTATAAATATAATACTATAAAATAAAATACTGATGTATTTTTCTAGGCTTTTAAATTGAACAAAAAATGTGTTGATTTTTAATTTGTATAGTTTATTGTTTGATCTGTATACTTTAAGGATTTTGAGAAATAAATAAATGAAACATTAAAAATTACATTGCGCTTTTTTGGTTGACTAGAGCGAGAGCGCATGCCGACCACTGCACCCCGACGCAAAATATGCTTTTAACTCGTGCTAATTTTTAAATAGATTAGCATCTTACCACATTATACTCTTTTCAGTTTTCAAAATTATTTTTATGAAAAGTAAAATAAGTGTAATTATCTTGAAATTTCTTCAACAAATCATGTTTAATTTTATGTAGCATTTAGAAAATATAATGATACATATATATTACTAGCTTCTGTCCGAGTGGAATTATTTACTTTGGGGTAATGCAACTTAACTCGCGACGTCGTTTACGTAGAAGGCGAAAATATTTTTAAATACGTACGTTAACCCCGATTTTGAAACATTATCATTGGTGCTCCGCTCCTATCGGTCTTAGCGTGATGATATATAGCATATAGCTTTCCTCGATAAATGAGCTATCTAATACTGAAATAATTTTTCCAATCGGACAGCTTTATAATATTAGTATAGAATTATAGATTGAGACGTTCAATATACTATAAGTATATAGTAAATATTTACTACATTTGTAGAATTGTGTTACAGCCAAAACACCAAAAATCTAATCCAGTGGTACCAACTATAAACTATTACAAAATAATTCACAACACTTTGAGATTGAGACATTTATTGAGAATCAAATACAATTAAGAAATCCATATTGATTGAATAGTTCTATTATGAATAACAATGCAATCCACTACTACACATATTTATTGAATTACAAGATGACTACTACACTTTAACATTGACGACATTTATAATTATTGAAGAGACCTATGAAATTTGAATTCCAAGAACACATTTTATGCCCCATATGAATATGTAAATAATTCGGATAGTATACCATTATGAATATATTATAAACCAATCAAAAATATAAACATTTTATAGCAACCTATATATTCTAACAGGCGGCTCTTAGTAATTTTGAATATTTAATACCAAGTACTTATGTAATATAAATATTAGGGACGAAATTAGAACTACTAGGTAGATGAATTTATTAATAACCACATAACGTTAACTTCATGATATTTTATAAACTTTTAACACTTACAAAATAATTACAAAAACGGAAACTTACGGATAAAGGAAAATACAAAATTAAATAATCATATGGCTTTCAAGACAATAACTATATATAATTATCCCTCTATGAACTACTCTTATATATTAGAATTACTAAATACTAAACACCTTTTTTTGACACAATATATTTAAATACAAAGGGCACAGGGATTAATACTCTTGGCATTTGAGTTAAATTACGACACTTACGAGATAAATAAATGCATTAATTGAGATCATGTGAACACTATGACAAAATTCATTTAGTATACAAATGCGGGATCCCAAGAAAATTTTCGATTTTTCACATGGAGTGCATTAAGATATTCCAGTTCCTCATTTGGTATCACAAACTTAAGGTTGAAGTTCTCCCGGATCCTACTAGGGTTCACCGACTTGGGAACAACAGATACGTCTTGTTGGAGAGACCATACCAGCAACAGTTGGGCAGGGGTTACATCGAGATCTTCAGCTACGCTCACAATAGTTGGGTCCTCGAGCAATTCAAAGCTTGAAGGACCACCCAAGGGTGAATATGCTTGCAATGCTATTTTATTTTGCTTGCAGTAATTATACAGGTTGACATGGTTATAATATGGATGCCATTCCACCTGGAAAAATAATTAGTTCCAATATTGTATATTTCTTTGCTAATATTAGACATTCACTTATAAGGATTTCAAAATTAACATGTCTTTGTGAATGTTATATTGTGATTAGTATTTTATGGAATATATCTTAAACCACAAAGTATGACTAATATATATTGATAATACAATAGACAGAAGCGAGTGAAACCTACAGTGTACTGTCAGTAGAAGCAATATCAACAAAATCATGAATATTAAATTAGAAACAAAATTCAAATAGTATTTTACCTGGTTCACAGCTGGCATAACACCATAGTTGAATTCCATCAATTCAACAAGATGTTGAACTGAATAATTTGCAACTCCAAGAGCCCTTATTTTACGATCATAGTAAAAATTCGTTAAAGTAGACCAAGTATGATTAGGTATTCTTGGATAACTCATGTTTTCAACCTGTACTTTATAATTTCCAGGATAATGGACCAGATAAAGGTCAATATAATCGAGGCCCAGATTATTAAGAGAGGTGTGAAATGCTCTTTCAGTTATAGCTCCACCTCCATAGTCACATGGAGCTAAAAATACAATTTATAAAATATTTAATAAGTGTATGAATATGTAATAAAGTGTTGAAAAATAACCTACAGAGAAAAATTCAACGTTAGTGGTGCATTAAACAGATATAATGATAACTTATTTCGACAATAGAGCTGCATTTTTCTGAGTTATAAAGACTAAAAAATAATAGTATAATATATTACTACATCTATATTCTTACTATATATTACATAATACTCAATTACGAATATTTAAATAAACATGTAAAATAATTTCATAAAATGTTGTACTTACATAGCTTAGTTGTTATAAATACATCTTCTCTCTCCAAACGATACTTTGGTAGAAGTTTTTGGAATGCAATATTTAAATATACTTCATTACCATAGAGTGCAGCAGTATCTGTATACGGAAAGAATTAAATATAAGATATATTCTAGTCTGGTGCAGCTGTAAAGGCTTGTCAAGCCAATAGCATAATCAATTTTTAAAAAGGATCTTAATTTAGTCTATAAACTACTAAAATAGATCTGTCATTAAAACTTACCAAACATGCGATAGCCAGCTTTCAAAGCTTCATCAACTGTGCTCATAACAACATCAAATTGGTTGATTTTAAATGTACCCACTGTAATAATATTGATATAAAAATTAACATTATATAATTGTAACATATTTGTAAATAATAACCCAATAAAAACATAAATGTGAAATGAGAGCCAAGTACAATACATATATGCCTTGGTTGTTGACTTCAGAGACAAAAGAAGTGAGATCTAAATGGGTGCCAATGGTCAGAACTGAAATTTTGCATAAAACATAAAATATTTTATAACGACTTAAAATAATATTTCTTCTTAAACTTGGAATAATATATTGAAGCCTAAAGTCTGAGCTGGCTAGTTCAAATATACAATAAAAACCCAGCAAAGCAATTTAAATAGAAATTGAAATAATTACTGAGTAGATGTATGATCCGATAATAATATCATTTTAATTTCATTTAGTTCATTTATTTGATTTTTTTTTCTAATTTCATCCAAAATAGGTAAGTAAAATGGAAACCAGACAAATGTTATAAATATGACATATAGTCATTAGTTTAGATTTATTTATCTAATATCATATCATTGATTGTGAAATTATATAATTATATATAATTCGTTTCTTGAAAACATCTCAAAAACCTGAATAATAATATTCATTGGGATTTGAATAATAATATTCACTGGGATTTTACAACACAATTTTGTTTAACTATAAAATAACAACTTACATCCGATGGCAGGCATTTTTACTTCATTGTAGAGTTTGAAATGCTGTGGTAATATGTATTTGTAATCATCATACCATAACATGCCTTCCAGATGTCTGCTAAAAATAATACATTTTTAATTAATTACTGAACCATGGAAACTTAACAGTAGTAGATATAATGCGTATGTAAATTGTTAGGTGCTTCAAGAAAGTTCTATAAACAATTAGATGAAGAGCGGGGCTGCTTTTGAAATTCACATCTTGATATAAGGATTGAGGGTTAGAGGAAGGGTTGGGGAGAGGGAACTACCTCTCTGTACCAGTACCTCCTTGCGGAACGTCATAGTTACTGAGATATTCATGATCAAAGTTTTGCAGTTATATCATCTCCGAACAATCATCGCTAATTTTGTTTATTAGCAACTTCATGACTTTCAAGTTAAAACAAAAAAGTCTGTAAATACTATCTCTATAATATACAAATAGAGAAAGAAATGGACATTTAGAGATTTTTTAAAAATTATTTACACTGATTGTCTACCCTCATTTTTCTCTCAAATATTTCCCATTTATGATCATAGTGGTTAAAAAGTATTTAATCTAAAACAAACATACACTTGCACAAAGAATTTGATATGTGATCGAAATTAACCAACAAAGAATTTACTTAACGTGACAGAGTCAGTATTGGTCTGACAAGTTTGCTTGCTTGTCTGTTCTTATGGGAAAAGGCTTCGTGATTTTATTCTTCTTACCCTCTTTCCACATAAGTAGGGTCAGTACAACATGGTTGTTATTCTTACGTTACAATAACACACAATAGACCAGACATTGTACACATAAGACATAAAATAAAACCTACCTAATAGACATAACCGTACCATCTAACTACAATATAAGACCAAAAGAAATAGAAAAGCTTAGTAAATATCACCCCTTAAAAGTAGAACTAACCTGACTCTGGAATACACACACAGAAACCAACCCATAGTAATAGGCATAACAGGTGTAGTAGCAAAAAGCGTACATAGATAAATTAGAAGCAAACATAAACATACTACAAAAACAAGCAGCCATACAGACATGCACAATGCTAAGTAAAGATTTAGGAGACACCGTGTTCTTAAATTCAAGGAAATCCGAACCACCTCTTCCCTGAAGGATTCAGGACGGGAGTTAAGAACCAAACCAAGTCCACCGAGAGAGAAAACTATTTTTCAAACGTTACAATATAAAATATGAAAACTATAATAGAAAATGTGAGAATACTACTGAATTTCAAAGAAAGTTAGGCTTAATTAGGAAAGGCTTTGTTTTGAGATCATACAAAATATTTCATTTTTGTTTTTTTTTCTAAGCATAGAGGACTATCGGTACAAAATACCAAGAGTCGCTTCGCTCCAGCCCTAGTTCCTTATTAACCCAACATGAATCAGTTGGGTTTGCTCCGACTAGTTTTCAAATTATGAACTGGTATTCCTGCATAATACTTGCATTTGTGCACAATAATGCGAAATTAACATAATACCTGCTTGAAGAAAAAAGCATTTAGTTTGTAACCAAACTAATTGGTATTAGAATACAAAGAATATATAAAAACTGGATCTAATTCAGAATTGTTTTACTATAATGGATTTAGGTAATTTGTTGAATACTGCATGTATTTTACATAAAATAGGTGTTGGGAAGGCTATAATCAAGGGGCCATAGAACAGCTCAACAGATCAGCATCTCTCTCCCTCATCACTTTTCGATCAATACGAAACCAACCGTAGCTATCGATATACCTGCACCTAATGGGAAATGAAGATAAGTACCAAACCGATTTTTAATTTCAAAATATTGCTTCAGTAAAGATTAAGAAAGATGTATGCTGTAATTTATTTTAATGTTATAGATACCTCTTAGCTCGTCGCGCCATATTAACGCCACTCGAAACGGACTACCAGACTAGTTAACGGCAGAAAACGTATCGACGAAATGATATTGAAGGCAGGGCCACAGAGTACTCTATATAAATAGAGATCGCACTCGTTCTTTCCAATCAGCGCCTCTATAATACTACTTTCGAACTAATATCTGTTGGTTATAAATGTACATTTATAGCTATGTATGTATGCATACAGCGGTACTGCGTAAATCGTATACAAGTTTTTGGTCGTTTTTATTTGCAACTAGCTGTAACCGCGGCTACAAACGCGTTTTTTAAAATCGTATTAAAGAATTATAGAATTGTGACACTATTTACAATTACAGAAACGCTCTTTAAAGACAATTCTAAGTACGACACGCACGCCGCTAAAAGTAACATGTATCGTGTAAATTAGATATATATATACAAAGAGCGTGCCAAATGAGGTTTGTCATCAGCAATACATTTGGAACCATAACCAACTATATAACCTCAGTGCTCACTTACTCTGTATAAGGAACTATTGAAACAATAATTTAAAATATTATTAGAAAGATTTATATTTACATTACATTTAATATACATTGCTATTATTATAATTAAGATTTTGTGACTATACAAAAAATAAACGTTTGTCTGTTCCGCAACAAATTGTATTATGGAATTCTTTACGTAATACGTTTATAACCTAAGATCTTATTAGGAAGACCTCTAATCTTTAATGTTATTAATAATTATAATGTCGAATTTTAAACAATAAACCGATAATTGTTTCTCTTATTAAAAATAAAGAATGACACGGGACTTTCACTGGTAGATAGCAAACCTAATAAAAAGTAATTGTGGTTATTCTATTTTAGACTAGCTGTTACCCGCGACTTTGTCTGCATGAAATTTTGTAAGACTTCAACTCATTCTTTATTTTTAATAAGAGAAACAATTATCGGTTTATTGTTTAAAATTCGACATTATAATTATTAATAACATTAAAGATTAGAGGTCTTCCTAATAAGATCTTAGGTTATAAACGTATTACGTAAAGAATTCCATAATACAATTTGTTGCGGAACAGACAAACGTTTATTTTTTGTATAGTCACAAAATCTTAATTATAATAATAGCAATGTATATTAAATGTAATGTAAATATAAATCTTTCTAATAATATTTTAAATTATTGTTTCAATAGTTCCTTATACAGAGTAAGTGAGCACTGAGGTTATATAGTTGGTTATGGTTCCAAATGTATTGCTGATGACAAACCTCATTTGGCACGCTCTTTGTATATATATATCTAATTTACACGATACATGTTACTTTTAGCGGCGTGCGTGTCGTACTTAGAATTGTCTTTAAAGAGCGTTTCTGTAATTGTAAATAGTGTCACAATTCTATAATTCTTTAATACGATTTTAAAAAACGCGTTTGTAGCCGCGGTTACAGCTAGTTGCAAATAAAAACGACCAAAAACTTGTATACGATTTACGCAGTACCGCTGTATGCATACATACATAGCTATAAATGTACATTTATAACCAACAGATATTAGTTCGAAAGTAGTATTATAGAGGCGCTGATTGGACTTGCCAAAAAAATAATATAACAGTGCCATCTAATAAGTTGATTGATAACCAAAACTAGGCGAGCCTTTTTGATACAAATCCGATTCTGAGGAGTGGGCAGGGCTTTGTAAGCACAGAATATGTACACCCGTAGCCACAGAGTACGTTATATAAACCTGTAGCTCTGTGAAGACAGTGCTGCCAGATAAACACAGCAAATATCGCTAAACAAGAAATTCTATTAGTCTCTTGTACGTAAAAAATGCACTTTTTTTGATTTTATTACATATAAAATAATGTAAATGCAAATATATATACAAAAAAAGGATGGATTTGAATAATTATTATTAGTAGTATTAATAATTAGTAAATTTAAAATTGGTTTTAAAGCAAATAACGATTTGTAAAGTACTTCAGTTGTTACAACTGTGAATTATTATTTAAGATAATTAATGACAACGTAATTCAGTGTATGATGTTAAAATCGTTATTTATTAATAGTTAGGATTATTAGCGCACCTAAAATGTAACTATGTACAAAATCGTAGATTTGAAAGTAAATTAGTATCTCTATTCCTTCACTTGGGTTATCGACAGGTTTTTTTTCTCGAACTGACTACTCTATAGATCTGGCAAGGTCACAGCTTTTCAAGGCAAAGTCTTCACAGCTTCACCGGACTACTGCTTGTCGGCAGGTGAAGGAAGGCGATACATTTATAAGTGCGTGTACGACGGTGTGTAGTATTATAGTAGTCCGATGAAGCTGTAAAGATCTTACCTTACCTTATACATCATCGCCATTACATACTTAGTATAAAACAAAGTCTGTTCGCTATAAACTCAAAAACAACTGAACGGGTTTTTAATGCGGTTTTCACCCGTGGATAAATTTATTCATGAGGAATGTATTGGTGTATATTTTGTCAAGGATTTTTTTTTATAATCAACGTCTGTCCGGCTCGCTAGTATATATATAAAAGCGAAATACCACTGACTGACTCATTACGATATCTCCAAAATTATATAATATTTGCGTTTTATGAGACAAAAAATATCCTAAATGTAATCTCGTAACATTAGTTATCCCTGTGCCAAGTTTCGTTAAAATCGGTTCAGTACTTTCAGAGTGATGCGCGTTCACAGGGACAGACAGACAGACAAAAATTTTAAAAGGGTTATTTTTGGCTTCTATATCGACAAGAAATCCTACCCCGATCAAAATTTTCAAAAAATATTTAATGTACAGATTTGGCGCTGTTACAGTTTTATTATAATACTAGCTGACCCGTGCAACTTCGTCTGCACCAAAACGGTTATCACTGGTTTCAATTGTATTTTTAAACCTAAAACCCGATTGCAGTCACACCTACCGTTTCCAATTGTAAATACAAACTATCAAGGGGCACACTCAAATGTGAACCCAGATGGTATGTGAGAAATCTTTTAAAATAAGCGTGGAACCCGTTCGTAGCGTCATCTACGGGTTTCAGTTAAGATAAAAACTAACCTACATATGTTGGCGGTAACGTAAAAAAATAACTTGAGGGGTCTATGGACCCCAGTTGGAACCAAATTACTTTCCCTTTTTGTAGACGTTTACTATACAGTCAGTATAGTTTACATTATAAAATATCAAGTTGATAGAGTTCAATTGTAAATTAAACGATAAAAATATTTATAAAATAAATAATAATAAATAAAACACTGAATGATCTGGGATAGTCAAGTTAATACATCAAAAGGTAATCCTTGAGTTGGTTTGCTATTGAAATATTATATTGTGTAAGATGACGTAAATGCCGTTTGAGAGTTGTTATTCTGTTATTGTTTGGTTGTTAAGACGTTTCGATTCCATGATATAACGTAATATAATACTTGGACAGTAGCGAACCTCCTCAGGTTGCGTAAATAAAGGTCTATAGACACTTTTATGACAATATTACAGTGGACATATACGAATATAATAACACAGTTTCACACCAATTAATAAATGAATAATGTAAGGTTACTACTACAGTCGTACGTGAATCGACTACACTTCAGCGTAGTAACTACGTCTTGAATAGTTTTAAAGAAATATATAAAAAAAATATTGCGAATGTATAACGTGAGCTAAAATCCGCGATAGACTGCAATATAACCCGATTTATACGAAATATTTGTTTAGTTTGACAGGTAGCTGTGTCTATTCTACTATTCTTATTCTAATATTATAAAGAGGTAAAGTTTGTGAGGTTGTGACGGTGTAGGGGGTAATCTCAGGAAGCACTAAACCGATTTTGAAAATTCTTTTACCAATAGAAAGCCACGTTATTTGTGAAGGTTATATATCCGCTATATATCATTACGCTAAGACCAATCGGAGCGGAGCACCAACGAAGAAAGTTTCAAAATCGAGGTTTTTTTTTGCCTTTTGAAAGTTACCGCTGCGTGTTGGCGTTAGCTCAAAGTAACTATTCCACGCAGACGAAGTCGCGGGCTGAAGCTAGTAAGTTATATAACAAAAAGGAGTAAAGTATATGAATATGTTTGTTGAAAATAATCTCCGCAACTACTGATCCGATTCTGAAAATTGTTATATGAAGCTACACTATAAAAGTCAAAAATATTCGATTTAGGATCTGAGAATATTAAAACACTGCTACTGGTTCCTAAAACAACCCAGACATCCAGACGAGCGGCTAAAAATAGATCCAGCTTAGCTTCTTTATTATGAGAACAATATAAGTATTGGTTACAGTCGTTTATAATTGTTTTCAGTAGAGGCATAGATAATGAGACATACCCCTAATTCATATAGGTTCCCAAACACTGGCAGGCAACGCACTTGCAACTCCCCTGTATGAGATAAAAACTATCCTAAATGTAATCTCGTAACATAAGTTATCACTGTGCCAAGTTTCGTCAAAATCGGTTCAGTACTTTCAGAGTGATGCGCGTTCACAGGAACAGACAGACAGACAAAAATTTTAAAAGGGTTATTTTTGGCTTTTATATCAACAAAGCCTACCCCCATCAAAATTTTCAAAAAATATTTAATGTACAGATTTGGCGCTGTTACAGTTTTATTATAATATATAGATAGATAGAAGATAGATTGGTCAGGTTGACCATAGTAACGTATAAGAATATTGCATCGACTTCAATGAGCACTATTTTAATTATGAATTATTAAAAGCTGCTTATATATAGTTAAAGTCTCATATCTTGATTTATAAGAAATACAAAATTTGAAGATTTCAACTAATTCTATATTTTTGGTTAAAAGAGTAATTATTAGCATATTGTTCACAATTTAACATTATAATTAATAATTATTTTGTAGATCAAATAGGTATTTTTAAAAAGATATGAGATCATAAAGGCATTACCTTAAAAGTTCCTTGCGGGACAAAGAAGCGATTACTTTTTGTATGGTCGCAAAAACTTAATGATATTAATATTATGGGCATATTTTTTAGACATGTTGTCAGATAATGTATAGCTTTAAATTTTCATTAATTTTTTATATCTTAGCGTAAATAAGCACCGAGGGTGTTATATAGTAGGTTAAAGTTCCAAGTACGTTGCTGATGGTAAATCCCATTCTATAGATTGATATTGTCAAGAAATTGTACCATTGTCGTCACTCTAAACAAATTTCACAACATAAAAATTAACAACGAAGTTGGGTTTATTAGGTTTGCAATATATTTATTATAAGTACAAAAGAATAGAACATCTGAAAACTCACAATCAAAATATTTGAAGGTGAAAGTTATTTAGCTGCTGAGCGATTTTAGGTAAGGGGAAAACTAACAGGTTCACGTCACCGATGACCTCAGCATCCTCGTAACGTATTGCGTTTGCGCCAGGCTAGCGACGCGTTGTATACCTCTGTAATGTGTAGTAGTGTAGAGTAGTGACCTCTGTTGTAGTCCGGTGAAGCCGTAAAGATCTTGCCAGGTCAATAGCGTAGTCAGTTCGAGAAAAAAAAAAATGATAAGAGTACGTTTTTACGGTGCGCGCGCACACCGTCACGTAAAACCGACAACCTGAAGTTAAAACGATGCGCGCGCACACCGTCACGAAATACCGACACCCTGAAGTTAGCTATAGTCAATATTTTGTTTCTTTGTATTAAAGCTTTCAATGTATTAAATACCTTTTTTCTATTGTTAGGGGGGGCTTTTTTGTACAAACGTAGAATAAGGCGAAAGATAACATTTTTATCTTGTTATGCCAAAGAAGTATAACTTCTAACGCGTGTATATAAGTACACACACATTTTTTTCTACAAACGTAGAATAAGGCAAAATATAAAATTTTTGAAAAGATTTTTATCTTGTTACGCCAAAGAAGTATGACTTCTAACGCGTGTATGTATACACACACACACTTTTCGTTTATCGAGCTTAAGCAGCCCATCATATGTTTGATGAATTAATACACTATATAAAAATGTATATAATTATTGCTGATAGTGCCAATACATGTGAAAACCAAATTAATAATTTTCATACTATGTATTATGTATGAAATCGAAATAATTCCGACTATAATTGATTTAAAAATCCAAAAGAGTACAGAGTTATTTAATTGTTTTGAGTTTTCACTCCTGTCGGCGGTCGTTATAACTGCCACGAGTTTATTACTATATAAATCAGCAAAGGATAACTAATAAACCGTAATATATACGTAAATATAACTCATCTCAAATTAATGACTAGGGAACCTCTGAATCAAGCTATATTATTCTTCTACATGAAAAGTTATATCATAGTAGTAACCTGTGGTAGTAACTACCACATTACTACATTTGATGTCATGCACAGCACCGGATCTAAAATTTTATCGAACCTGGTCAGAATATTGTTAGTAGCACCCTTCTCTTCCGCATTTGAGATAAGTTGTTTAAAAACAACTCACAAATATATCAGGGGTAAAATAACAAAGGCAGCAAAGTCCTATACGATGACAAACATAGATTTTAATTTTATTGGATGTAGTAACATCTTTCGTACTAGATCACATTGAGAGATTTGAACAAATCCGGCAAAATACAATAGAATTGTAGTCATAAACGAAACGTTTTATAACAAATTGTGGAAAGTCCTCGACTTGTATAACAAACTTAGTAATGTACATTTCGACCAATCAGGGACGAGATGTTTCAATGGCCGCTTCTAACTGCAATGTACATGTTGTAATTTTTTAAATTATAAGTATTTAAACATATTATTTTATATAAAAAAAAATGATAAAGTGAAGATGGAATGCTGACCTATAGTTGTACCTAAAAGTAAAACCCGGAAAAGAGTCGCAAATCCAGAAAACTGGAAGCAAAATAAGACAAAGACATTAAGGTCACTAGCTATAATTTCTGATAATTTGCTCTGATTGTTGGTACTTTTTCATTTGATTGGCTCAACGAAGTAAAATAAAACATTACAATAAAAAATATGTTTTTTTGACAACCTTAACAGTTTTCTATCAACATTATAGTATAACAAATATGGCAAAGTCCTAACCATTCATAGCAAAATCGGAAAAATTCTTGCTTTACTAATAAATGTGGCAAAGTCCATTATATTATTAAGTTTATTAGTCAACTAACTTGTTTTAGCATTAAAATACGGCTTAATCGAAACTGCATCTCAATTTTACATATAGATATACATTATAACAGTAAATATGTAGTATACTTTAAATGTTATTAGTTTTTTTGTAAATGACATAAATTACTTTAACTGGACTTTGCCGCCTTTGTTATTAGACCCCTGATATAATGGTTGGTATTTTTCTTATATGGGACAATATGAAACCTTTAATAAATGTGTACTCTTTAATATCTACTACCTAATCAAGTTTTCATTTATATGACATTAAATTATATACCCGGGAAAAATAATAGACACGGCAAATCTAAAATTGACATCTCGAGGCCACAAGTTCACTTGTGATGAGGGTCTGGCCGTCTCGGTGGCGCGTTTTTCTTACAAGTCGACGGTGAACTAGACAGCCTTCATTACGCTAAGCGCTTTGTGTAGTAGGTTTTTATTTTTACTCATATAATCTTTTTGCCACCCCCCTGAAACTACCGCACGACGCAAGTGCCTTGGTTTGATCCCCCCATATATCCGAGGCTGATTGCACATACCTCAATAGCTATACTTAGTATGCAGATAATTATCAAATGCTACCGTGCTAAAAAAACGCAAAAGCGTTGTTCTTTATAATAGATAAAAGATTTTATTCTTTATGATAGATATTAAGATTTCTAAATCTCTATCTTTGATTTGTTACCATCATTATAACTTGTGCATTGAAGTGTATGACAAAATGAAGTAGGTTTAATTATTTAATAATTAAATTCATATAATATTTTATATTAAAGGAATATGACATATCTATAATCTAAAATATACTTTAACCAGTTTCAGAAAAATATTTTTACTCTATGTTTATCAGGCGGATTATATATACCGATTATTCAAATCGATAGGATTTATCATACCTTATTAGTATTTAATATTGTTAGCAAATATTTTTTCCTGCACTATATCACATACTTACTACAACTAAACCTTAAAACACACATAGTCATATTTATCAAATGTGTAAATCAAATTTTTTTTCAACATTTGGTTTATTATAGATACGATTTATGAAACATTAGGGATAATACCTATCATTTTATTTAAATTACCTACTGGTTTCGCAATATGTAAATACTTGTAGAATCAGTATAGCAAATAGATTTTTTTTTCGAACTGTCTACGCTATTGACCAAGCAAGGTCTAAACGATAAGTTGATAATTATTTCTCTAACAAAAAATAAGTTGAAATCTTGCTAAATTTCTTGCAGACAAAGTCGCGGGTAACAGCTAGTCTAAAATAGAATAACCTCAATTATGTTTTATAAGGTTCACTATCTATCAGTGAAAATCGGTCTAACCGTTTTGGAGATAGCACTGCGGAGGAAGCCACAGTTAACTGCTAGTATAAACTAAAATTGCTTGAATTACTTTTTGTAAAATCTACTACCTGCCAGTGAAAGTCTCCTGAAGACGGGTCTAACCGATTTGGAGATAGCAATGCGGGCGAAGCCATGGTTAACAGCTAGTATAAACTAAAATTGCTTGAATTACTTTTTATAAGGTCAGTTATCTGACAGTGAAAGCCTCGTGAAGATCGGTCAACCCGTTTTCGAGATAACACTGCGGGCGAAGCTACGGTTAACATCTAGTATAAACTAAAATTGCCTAAATTACTTTTTGTAAAGTCAGCTATCTGCTAGTGAAAGTTTCGTGAAGACGGGTCTAATCGTTTTGGAGATAGCAATGCGGGCGAAGCTACGGTTAACCGCTAGTATAAAATAAAATTGCTTGAATTACTTTTTATAAAGTCCGCTATCTGCCAGTGAAAGTCTCGTAGAAATCAGTTCAACCGTTTTGGAGATAACATTGCATACGATGCCGCGGTTAACAGCTAGTATAAACTAAAATTGCTTGAATTACTTTTCATAAGATCAGTTATCTGCCAGTGAAAGTGACGTGTAGATCGGTCGAACCGTTTTGGAGATAGCACTACGTGATAAGCCATGGTTAATAGCTAGTATAAACTAAAATTTCTTGAATTACTTTTTATAAGGATAGATATCTGTCAATAAGTTTCGTGAAGATCGGTCTAACCGTTTTGCAGACAGTACTGCGAGCAAAGCTACAGTCAACAACTAGTTTAAATTAAAATAAATTACTTATAATGTCCGCTACCTGCCGGTGAAAGTTCCATGAAAATCGGTCCAAGCGTTTGGAGATAGCATTGCGGGCAAAGCCGCGGTTAATAGCTAGTCTAATTTAGAGTAGCCTAAGTAACCCGCTGTAATTTCAGCTATCTGCCAGTGAAATTCCCGTCAAAATCGTTCCAGCCGTTTCGGAGATTACCCGGAACAAACAGACAGACACACACCAACAAAAACTTAAAAAAATGCATTTTTGTTATCAGTAGCTTGTATACTTTCGTACCCAATCAGTAAAAAAATATATTTTGATATTACCTACAGACACTTAATTTTTATTATATGTATAAATAAATAGGTATAGACACAACATTAGATATGGTCATAGCTCATTTGTAGTAGTAAATAGTTAAGTTTCAGTAAAAAGTATAATTTGTAAGATGATCGGTTGGACGGTAAAAGAGCATTTAGCATTTAAATTGGATAATATTAAGGTCGCCACGAAAATTTAGGGTGTGCAAGTTCTTACGAAAGATTCATGGCTTTTCTTTTATTTATCACAACATATTTCCGTATGTTGTTAGTTATTTGTCAAATACCATAAAAGTCAGAAATTCAATTATCAGGAAATCATCACGCTCTTATTTACGATTTGACAGGTAAGCATTATTTGATTAAATAAACAGCATTAACGTCGTGGTTGTAATCAGATAATGTTCTACTCTCTAATTTCACCTAGATTTGTCTTTCAAACAATCCAAGCGAATCTCAGTTATTATTGAGCACTTACTGAAAAAGAAATTTAAAATAAAAAAAGTAAATTTTCAAAAAAAGTATTAACCGACTTCAATATCAATCAAAAACCCATACGGCAGTAAAAAGCGGAAAATAAATAGTTTATCAAATTAACCGAATTAAATAAAACATATGAATATGTGTGCTACCTAGAGATGTACTGGAAGTCGGTAATTACAATGCTTGCGTCTTGTTGCAACACAGCAACGAACATAAGCACAATAGGCTCCTAAGAATTGAAGAGTTTTTTTTAATAATATTGGTGGCAAACGAACAAACGGGTCACCTGATGGTAAGTAATCACGGCCGCCCATGGACAATTGCGACACGAGAGGAAACACAGATGCGTTGCCGGCCCTTAAGAAAGGAGTAGGCTCGTTTCTTGAAAGTTTTCTTACTTTGTCACGGATCCCATAATCAGAACCTAACCAAACTCTCATCAAACTACCCTTAAAGTACATCCTTTTCAATAAAAAATTAATCATCGAAATCGGTTAGCGTAATATTGAGTTATTCGTCTATTTGTCGTGTACATACTTTAATGCAAATTTAAAACTTATACGGTTTTGCACTAGATGCCGTTGTCGGAACTATACCAAATTGAAATGGGACCACACTGGAAGTACTAGCTTTCAAATTAACCTCCTCCTTTTTTTGAAGTCGGTTAAAAATTGGCACCATCTATGAGATATCTATATGTCGGTCCTACAATTTTCTGTCAAACAAACTAATTTAAAGTGCCATCTGGTCGAGACTGATGAAACTTACGATTAATAACAATAATCAACATTGACAGTCATTTAATTTGTAATCAAATATATTGAGGCCATTAATCGAAATATAAATTATCTCTCAAGTTGGACTAAATTATACATAAATATCAACTTTCATACAAACTTGTTGAGTAGTTTTGTAATTTTCATGGCAGTGGATTTTTAAATCATGATATTATATATTAATACGTGAAGCCTAATCTTTATACCCCTTCTTAACGGAATTGGGCGAATTGAAACTTGGCATAGTTAAAGTTTATATGGGGGAGAAGTGCAGAAAGCTATTTATTTTATATAAAATGCATTAGAAGTACATTAAATTAATTAGAATATGCTCACACTACTGCTTCAATTTTACACAACATATACACACATGTAAATAATAAAGACATTTTGACACCGGTCAATAAAGGACTTCAAAAAAGGTTGTGAAGGAGGTTGCGATGCTCGATTGTATGTATTATTTTACTTTTACGTTCCAATTACCCTTTTTCATTCTACATTCAACAATGATAATATTATAACATACAACTATTATTATAATATTTATCCCTTTAAAAAATCAATGAACTATGGTGGAATGTCGACGCCCACTAGTATTTATAGATACATCATTATCATTACATAGTATAAAACAAAGTCCCCTACCGCGTGTCTCTCTCTGTTCGCGATAAACTCGAAAACTTCTGAACGGATTTTCAAGCGGTTTTCACCAGTAGATAAAGTGATTCATGAGGAACGTTTTGGTATATAAGTTGTCAAGGATTTTTTTATAATCAGGGCGGGACAACGTCTGCCGGGCACGCTAGTTATTTAATATTTCTTACTATTATACTGTATACTATTATAGTTTTGATTTTATCATTGATATTTGTTTTTGATGGTACAATAAATAAAGATTTTTATTTTCACAGCCACACAGTTTATTAAATAAATATAGAAAACTTATCAGAAACCAGTATACAAGCCTTTTTTTTATTTGCCAACGAGATCAAGAAGAGAAGTACATTTACTTTAATTCAATTACAGTTTTAATATTACGAGCTACATTCACTGAGGTTATCGTAACAGTCGGTGGTGGCTGATGGCCAAGTAGCGTGCGGATGTAGTTCAGGGCTTTCTGAGACGCGGCCGCTCGTCCATTCGCAGCATCCCCGAACGAGAAGGGTGGTGATGTACATATTAACTTAACGAAGCAGAGTATGCCATCCATGCATTTAAACTCACAAAACTCGACCGTCACTCCGAGTATGAGGGCCACTTCCTGCAATGCACCCTCAACTTCAGCCGGGGGCACTTTTTTGTCCAGGAAACGCCTCGCCGCGTTGCATTTTTCCTTACCTGTAAATGATCAGGCCCACACCAACATTAGAATCCTTCATTTCGCGTTCATATGAACTGTATGGTCATATGTGAAAACAACCCAATGTTCTAATCGAAAACTTAGCTAAGGTTAATAAAACCCTAGTCTAAGCTTTTATAAAATATAATCGCTATCAACTAATCTAACACTAAAATAAAATATGCAAAATAATAGAACATAAGTGAAAGTTATAGAAAAAACAAATAGAAATGGCGGATTGTGCTAATAACATTTAATAATGCCAAGGTGCCTGAATTAACCTCATCAGACAAACATCAGTAAACAGTACACTAACAACAGTTCTCTTGGATATCAAATTATAGAAGCGTTTTTGTACAATTGTTCAGGTAACATATCTAATATGGAATAGTTATTTGTAGTTTCAAAGATTACTTTATACCGAGAAAAAATAAATACATACATAAACTTTCTTCGAAAGAAACCAGATAATAGGTGTGTTCAGATAAATATTAATTGTATAAATATTAAGTGTTTTAAAATAAATTATTTTAAGTAAATATTTACGGTTACCGTTCTTTTTAGTCCCTGTATCACACCTACCCTATTTCAACTGCTTATGCTATAAGCACCGGCACGAACACCGTTGCCAGCAAAATTTACAAGAAAATTCAAAACTATAAGTCTAGTAGTATCAAAATATGTAAATTTCACTTTCAACAAAACATAAGGAAATATTATTCAAGACAAGATAAAATAAAGATGGTTAACAAGAGATGTACACAGCACATAAAATGAAAACAGGGGTCGAGTGTACTTTTATATATATATATATATAATAGGAGGCAAACGAACAGGCGGATCACCTCATGTAAGTGATCACCACCGCGCATAGACACTAGGAACACCAAGGGAGTCGCAAGTGCCTGTGTTTGGGGGAGGCGGAGTGGGGGAGGGGGAGGTGTGTATTCTTCCGTCGCTCTCACTGACCGAACGAAACGCAACAATGCAAGCACTGCTACTTCACGTCGGTGTTCTGTGTGTCGGTTGGTACTACCTCGGGCGAGCCGACACATTCATGCTGAAATCAGTAATAGCTTCAGCATGGCTCTACCACCATAAATTTGAATTAACGAAAGAAAAAAAACTTGCACAAACAAATGGAAAACTTCACTCCTAAAAAATGAAGAGGGTAACAAATTTTTGGATGAAATACAATCCCGTCACAAATGAAGATTCTAAATTACATAGTAATATTTTTTCTAATTTAGATTACGTAGTATGATAACATAAACAAGGTTTGAAGACTATCATAATTGTCCAACTATCTTTAGTTCATATTTCTGAACAGAGGAGAGATTATATCTGGCAAGACATTAGTCAATAAAAATAAAAACTTTGTATAAAAACATACTAACTTCTATCAGCTGTGGCTAATTGATTATAAGCAATGTTTGTAACCTGTGTTAAATATATAATATAATTCTATCAGAACATTATTACCTATTAGAGAACAGATCACAGGGTCGCCCTCTTTGATCTTCATGTTTGGCTGCCTTTTCTGTATGATCGCAGGCAAAAACACCCGTTTCTGTAATCATTTTATTTAAAGAAGTCAGGCTTAACACTATAGATATTAAACAATGTGCATTTTTATTATTACTGTACATATAATTGTGAAATGCGAACCTATTACAGACGATCACTTCTTCATCTTCTTTTAAAACGACAACATATTCGTATACACAATTCCACCAATATCACATGGATGGAACCACAATTGACGGTAATTGTATCAAAAGTGATTGTATGTTGTAGTAAAGTGTATGCAGTCTGGACTTTCTACAAACAAACAGAAAAACGAACACAACACATATTAACTAAATATACCCAAGGTTAGTAGAAACTACCATATACTACACAAATAAGTAATATTCATAATACCAATACCATATTATACAATTAGTATATACTACTAATCTAATCTATTCAATACAAACAAATATTACTAAAAACTACACTTTAATCATATAATTAATTAAGGAATTGTAGAGACAAAATTATGAGTTAGTATAATAAGACATAACAAAGTACTTAGACAAAGTGAGCTGCGCGGTGTCCTCATTAGCGCCGCACTCGTGACAGGCGGCGGTAGGCGACCTGCGAGGTATCCGAAACAACCGTGTCCGGTGAGTACCTGCACCAGTCGGAATGTCAGGGAGCCCCATTTCCACCCAATACATTCCCGCAGGACCGAGCGGAGGTATCTACGGTATACGTCCCAAAGCGCACGTCCGTCTGGTCCTGCATCCAGCTCTCGACGGCGTCCTCCCTTAGACGCCGTCTCCTCTCTTCAATCTCCCCGGGAGCTGCAGGCTCCCCACTACGTCTACAAATTTACGGCGCCGAGAACTCCTGCCTCCAGATCCCTCACCGAGGCCCAAGGAATAATAGGGCCTAGGATCTCCTTATACGCCTGACCACGAGGGTTGTGGCCCTCCCCGGGCTTCAACTAGGGTGTCATCCTCGTAGTAGATGAGGCGCACTCCGTATGGGAGCACGCCGCGGAGCACCCAGTCGTAGCCCCTGTTCCACAGGAGCGGCCCCAAAACTGATCCCTGTGGAACACCTTTCCTCGTGGCACGCCGAACTATCCGTCCGTCGCCATCCACGTAGGCGACCTCCCTATCTTCGAGATACGCCTCCAACAGCCTCGGCAGGTACCCCCCGCGCCCCC